>JAJHUR010007100.1:1133-40254 GCA_027495735.1 Lutjanus campechanus | reverse complement strand
ATGCCGATGTGATGATAAGTGGAGATCTTCAGTTCACCAAACAATCCTGGAGTTTTAGGAGAAGCAGAGTTAGCAGCCTCATACAGTACAATGGCAGTGAATGGTGACTACGGATAAAACGTTAAAAATAGCACACAAAACAATCACAAAATGTCTCCATCCTGCTTGTGTGGTGTAATCCAAGTGTCCGCGAGCCGCGACATTAAAAATTAACCGCAAAAGACGCCATTTTCGCCATGTTTTTAGCAGAAATATCAGCTGTTGCACACAGCCGGTAAGATGTAAACATGGCGTCGATCTCGCGAGACTTCGTATATATCCTAATGGCCGCACGTGCCGAAGTCTCGCGAGATCGACGCCATGTTTACATCTTACCAGCTATGTGCAACATGTGTGCAGGATTGTTTGGTGAACTGAAGATCTTCACTTATCATCACATCGGCATAGTGGTGAGTACACATTGAGTTAGTTATGTAAAGTGTAGTATCACTTTAAACTCGTGTTGGCCCTAGCCACATTGGCTATTTACATCTCAGCTGCAAACATTGCAGAAGCAAACCATAATCTTTACCAATACCAAACCAAGTAGTTTTGTTTGATAACTTAACCAAGTGGTTTTGTTGACTAAATCTAACAAAACTGCAAACACAACCTGAAAGTAAAGGTGAAAAACAAAACAAAAAAAACAAAACAAAAAAACTACCCACCCGCACACTACTGTCAAATCATACTCTCCCCAGGCAAGAATCAAACCTCACTCTCCTGCAGGAGAACCTTGCACTATAACTACTCATCCAATGCAGCCCCTAATCATCAGTGACTGAGTCACTCTTTATAGTTGAAATAAGGATGTGGGGTGTGAATAGCTGAATAACTGTTGTGTGCCTAGTAAAAATAGACATTCTGAATGAATGAATGAATGAATGAATGAATTTAAAAAAACCTTTTTTTCAGGACATAATCACTTGGCTGAACTTTTTCACGGACCCCCTGGCAGAGTGCCATAGGCCCCTATTTGAGAACCACTGCCTTATGTGATGCCGTGCATTACTTCATGTCTATTTGTCTTTATTATTGAGCTGTTTTGAGCTGCCAGAGTAGGAGTTTGTTGATTCAAGTGAGAATATGCAGCTCCTCTGAGAAAACTCTCTGCACTGTGCTGAGAACTGTGTTCTGAACCATATACTTTAATGTGCTGAGGTTCAGCAGCAACCAGCCAGAGTTGCCAATATTGTCCATTTCGATCACACATTTAGTTCTCGGAGAAAGCAGCTTCACTCATACTCAGAGCTCACTTCCACTCAAAGCAGGCCTGTCTTTGTGGAGGAGAAGTAAAGATGGATTTACATAGTGATTGTGTTTGCTGATTTGGCAGGGCTTCAGCTGATAACTTTTAGTGATTCGCTGCCGCATTGATCTCCCAGATGGATTTATTGACGGGGGTGGATGGCTGAAGGTGGGGGTTGAGTTGGTGGGAGAGGAGGCCGGGGTGGGGTGGAGGTGGGAGGTTGCTGCTGAGGTGATATGAGGGGAAAACAGTAGATAGCCACTCAGGCGAGGTGGACAGTGGATGAGCTTGATGTTACCTGCCTTTACTTGTTGGCAGGGTTATTCCCCCAAAGGAGTTAGAAGCTGTGTTGTTTCTCATAGCTCATTTCTGTGGTTTGTCTTTTCTATTGTCTTTCTATTGTCTCTGTGCGGCTGCAGAGTTGCGACCCCAGAGGGAATTGTCTGTCAGCATACAATAAAGGCAAGGCCTGCGACCGAGGACTCCATTTCTCAGGGCTAATTGTCAGAGACAATGCACACCATTGAAAACACCGTCTATGAAGGATAAACCTGGCGGATGTTTAGATTTTCTTATCACTGTAATCTCTCAAAAAAACTGGAGCTGCAGAGATGCAAAACCTCTGAGGGAAATGCAGTTATTAAAAGGAGCTCTGCAAATATTTGAGAGGCCTTTAATGCAGCAAACAGGGTGCTGTCCGTAAGCAGGGATGTGGGACAGACCAAACAGGAAGTTCCTCAAAAATGTAAGTTTTTAATCAGTCAAAGATGGCTAACTCATCAAGGGTTGATTGCAATGGAACAGTTTTGGTTCATAATGTTTTTTCCTTTGAAAGATCACAAGCTGCGATATCATCAAAGAAAATTTCTAATAATGTCATTCGTCTGATAACATAATACAGAAAACGGATCTTTTTGATTGGTGTAATTGTAGTCCTGCGTAATTGTAGTCCTGCGTAGCCACAGCATTATCCCCGCTATGTGATGAGTCTGATTCCTTTCACCTAATAGTGTTGTCCAGTGTCTACAAGCAGCGTTGTACCTTTATCAACCATTCGAAACCATGTTAACCTCCTCTGTAACTCTATCCCAGCAAGCACTTTTTCATTAGCATCTTTTTTCCTTTCTTTTCAAGGTCATTTGTAATGTGGAATCTATAAAATTCTCAATGGAGAAAGTTATTTGAATTCTTAGATTTTAATGGCTGAGCTTAAAAATTCCCATTTCAGACCTGCAGGTTTAAAATGATCCTACAATGTGTATGTCAGCAGATGAAATTACTGAGGGTAATGAGGCTCTCACGCCATGCCTCCCCCTCTCTCCTTCTGTCTGTCTCTCACTTACAGAGCACACACACCTCACACTGTTTCTCACTCACATTTTCTTCATATTTGTTGCATCTCTAGTAGTGGTAGCTACCAAGTACTACTCTTGCACAACACTTTTTTCATTTAAATGGCAAACTGACAAACAGATGTAAAAAAAAAAAAAGCTCAAAACCACAGTTACTAGCAGCAGCATTTAGTGGACAAATAAACCTTTCTGATTGGAAAATGTATGTAGTAACAAAAATCTTCCATTTCACTGCTTTAATCTGTGAAATTTTGTTGTTTGAATCTTTTGAGCAGTTTAATTGATTAGGACTTCGGTTAAATACCTCAAACAGATTGATTCATATTCTTCAATGACAGATTTACATTACCAAAAAAAAACATGGTGGACATTGTCATGAGAATGTATGACTTTTAAAGCCAGAAGGAAGCACAAGTAATGCTGCTCTTGGTTTTTGTCTTGTGTTGTTCCGCCTGTGTAAAAATAATATGACTTTACACTTTGAAATTGCTTAGGTTAATTAATAATGTTGCTGAGTAAATGACGTGCCAATTGTGCCCACCAGAAAAGAGGGTTTCAGAAAAGAGCATGGTTTGGGTTAAAATAAGTATGCTATGTAAATCATGTGATGTAAGTGAAGTGAGTCATGCGATGCACAAATTGTTCTGTAACTTTAAACTTTAAAAATGCATTAACTTATGGTTTCACAGGGGACACAAGTCCCGACCTCCTGGGTAAGTGTTTGCTTCAACCCCACCTCCTCCATATGCAAATTTTCTGAAGTCATGTTATTTGTGTCCAAAGAAAATCTGGTGTTGCTATCACCAGAACCACAAACGAAAGATTACTTCAGATCAGATATTGAAGTGAACAACATGTCCTCCAAAATCTATCCTTTTACTGCCCTCTGATGTAATGCCCCTATCAGCAAGGCAATTACATTTTCTTACAAAAATAAAACCGTTTTCTGATTTTTTCTGTTTTTAGCTTGGTGTTATGAATGATGTAAACACATTTTTCGCTATACCTTAAAACATTAATAGAAAGTAGCAAAGTAAAAAGTAAATGTTGCAGACCTTTGCACATTATTCCTTTAATGTGACCTGTAATGTATTGAAAACAGCGTGTGGTTTCCAGGTGGTGAGAGTCTTGCTCCTTGTGGTTACCCTGGATGAGGAAGACTACGTCTCTCTCCCCCGTCTTCCTCTCATTGTCCCCTCCTGACAGTGACGGTAATGTGTGAGTAGGTGAGCCGCCCTCAGGGCTCTGTACATCCACGTCCACCTTAATATAAATCAGCACTTGTCATCACAGACTCATATCACACACACTGATCCCACATCCCCTCCACAAACGTGGAGATTCCTCCTGGTTGTTCGATTCCATTCGAGACGCCAGTGGCCACGGCATTAAACCTGTCCAGTCTCACCGGCAGTGTCTCCCTCTCTCTGTGTTGCTTTGTTTTCTCCCTCCTAGACCTGTAGGTGCTGCCGCATGGTGAAGTTAAACAGATGTGACTGCATTAGATTCAGCCCGGACAGCAGCACACCTCTGCTGCCCTGAATGCATTCTATAATTATCCGCCACACCTTGTATCAGGAAGTCAGCTCATGTCAAAAGTGCAAGTGAAAGCTAGGGTCACTGTCAGGAAAATGAGTCTGATGGTGACAAGAGCCAAAGCAGCTGCAGAGGAGTGAAATAAGATTTAGATAGTATACTGCTGGAAACATGCAGCCTGAGTGAAACAGTGGCTTGTTGGCTTGTCTTTTCAGCCACTGAATTTTTACTGTAAATGTATCTAACATTGTGTCTTTATCTTGTACTGTGATGTTCTACTGACAATGTATGAAGACAGTTACTATGTGTGTTCTGTCCATGTTAACCTTCGAAGCTGAGATGCTTACATGCACTAATATCACACTGCTAAATAGCAAGATATATGGTCACATTACACTTTACGAATCCTATGAATATTCGCTCCAGTGCAATTCCCCTTCACTCCGATTGAAGCCAGTACAATAGACTAATTGCAGAGTTCACCTTAGTTCAACTTTGACTGACTGGATGTGCTCGTTTGGCCAATAGAAACGCTGCTTTTATTTGAAAATGAGGAAATTATTATGAATGTTTCCTCACCGTAAATGCAGAGTGCAGGGCAATGTTGTTGGACAGAAATGTAATGTGACCCTGCTTAATGCTTCCACATGGTATGGCTCAGCCCGACTTAACAAAAGTTGTGAATGGTACCTCGTACCTGATTTTTTTAGGGGGAGTGGTGAGTTTCACTAGAATCATCACTTGTGTAACAGAGATATCCTGTACACAACCACAATTTGCAACAGCAAATTTTTTTATTCAATTGACCCAGATTTTTTTTTTAAATGGCAGCCCACAAAACCATGCTGTGGTCAACTGACAAAGTGCAGATGTTCCTGTTGTTCCTGTTTCTGTTGCATTAGAGATGAAGTCATTGCAGTTTCACCCAGCATCGATATAACTATCAGCTAAGTATTTCCCCCACATTGAGGGGCTACCATCAAGCTGAGTCCTATCATGTGGCGGAAACACGTCAACAGCCATGCTAGCGGCTCCATGAGGCTTTACATAGACACAGCGACGTTAAATGAGCTAAATGTCAACATCAACATGCAAACATGCTCACAGAGACATTGCTAACATGTTGATGTGAAGCAGATATAATGTTCACCCTCTTAGTTTAGCATACATCATCAGGATTCATCCTTTGGGGACCATATGTCAGTGTACAAATTTCATGATATAGACCAAAGCTGTGGATCAGCCAACCAATTTACAGACCAACATTGCCATCCTGAGAACTTTGTCACTAACATGGATAAAAACAGATTTCATAATTTTATGTTTATCGTGGTTACATAACCAGTGAGTGCAGTTACATTACACTGACAAATGTGGTTGTCCTTAGAAACTTTCAGGCGGAAAAGTGTGCATCTGTGAATGTGTGAGGACATTCTTTAAAAAAAATAAATAAAAGCATGCATGGTCAGTCAGACATCCTGGGACTGTTAAAAACCAAGGTCCTCCAGTGGTATGCATGCATTTTTAATGTGCTGTATGGATTGAATTCATTTCAGTACAGTTCATTTCAAAATAAAGACCCAATGTGTTGAATAAAAAGTATATTGTATGTCAGATAAGTGCTGCATAAACTATATAAAATTCTTCATCAAGAATTAGAATTCATTTGATGCCTCAGAGATTATTTGATGGAGGAGGAGCAGCTGCCTTGGCCTGGTTTCATCCAGCCACTCTGATTGTGGCCACTGATTGATTTTTAAGTTAGGAAGAGGCAATCAGTAAATACCACCCAATCAGGGGCCAAGAACATAGAAAAGATTAGACAATTTGAGGTAATCAATGAAAATATTCTCTGATTTGTAGGCGCTCAATTACTGCCATAAATCAGGCATCATAGCACGCAAGTTAGTTCGCAATAAAACAAAGGCCTGCGACAGGCAAACTATAAGAGATGAATTAAAGGTCCGGGGGAGGAAGTGCAGACTGGCGTGGTAATGAGACAGAATTACAGGCCACAGATTCCGGCCTGCTTCCCTTGCAGAAGCTGTCAACAACTAATGGGCTGCAGCGGGAGCTGCTATCCGTCATCCTGCTTCCTGTCCACATATTTACGCACTTATTTATCGCCTTGATGCAGTATCATCATTTTTAATGTTAAATACCCTCCACTCCCAACAAACAGTCTTTCTACAGAGGACAGGACATGGATATAGACAGGATAATGCCCTTGGTAAGCCCTGGTAACACTAATTTGCATTTGAGATGACACCTCAGATTCTGGAAATGTGTCTTGATAATTAAAAAAAAGGTGATACTGTATCAGTGGGAGACTTCTAGTGTTGTTTTCACCAAGATTTTTTAATTAGGATTGTAACTGTCAAAAGGCCATTTTCAACCAAATTAGTTCTGGTTCTTCAACCAGTGCTGTTCCAGATTTCTGGAGCTTTGATTCCACCTGTTTTGAGTAGAACCATTGAAATCAAGGATGTCATCAACAGAGGGTGTTACACAGTGCCCAATGGCCTGTAGAATATGACAAGCCCATTGTGGTTCCCAGCTGGGAACAAACTTTCCTGTTTCCAAATAAGTGTATTTTTGGTAGAAATGCTCAGAATGGAATGGGGCCCATGTTATAAATAAACCTGCTATTTTTCAGGCTCAGTTCAACCTTTCAGGTTTCCCCACAAGTTTACTTTTGGTGGAAATGCTTAGAAGAGCTCAAAATTAGGTGCCTGAACCAGAACGGGACTGGTTCCATGTTGGTGGAAAAGGTCTAATATACAGTAGGCCCTGTTCCATGCTGATCATTTCCATGAGAAATAAATGGATTTGAAACCTGAAAAGGTGATTCCCAGTTTTTCTTGGGAACCAAAGTGGATGTCTCATATTTTACAGGTCATTGTGCTTTGTGCAGTGCCCTTTGTTGATGACATCCATGATTAAAATGGTTCTCCTAAAACCTGGTGGAAATGTGGGCTGGTTTCCTAGATAGAACCAAGGTTGAGAGAAACTTGAATGGAACTGGTTCAAGAATCTGAGCTAATTTGGTGGAAAAGGGCCGCAGATATCAGGTCACAATACATAAAAAAAAGAAACAAGAAAATACTAACTCCCAACCGGCTCAATCACTGTAAGGTGCTCTGGTTCAGATTTGCTGAACTACAGACAGTAAACTCTTCATTTTCTGTGCCTGCTTGTCATCACAGAGGATGTTCCCACTTAGGTCTGTGGGGCTTCATGCTGTCTTGGCAGGGAGTTGAAGCCCCCACGTTCAGCCTTAATGGACTGACTAGACAGATGATCCTGACAGCGACCTGTGCAAGTGCTTTTGATTCTATCATCCGCCATGGGGTCGGACTGCTTTATCAGAGGAATTACCTAAAGTGCCTCTTATTTCATCATCCAGAATGTCAACGAGACGGCATTCTTTTAATTTATACACACCCCAAACAATCACCGCATCATACATCACACAAGTGCCTCTGTAAAATCATTGTTAGGAGCCCCGGCCAGGTGCAGAGTCATTAACCTATGCCGTGGTTTTGAGAGCAAGGTCATTATAGAACACTCCTGCAACGTTTGTCTGAGAGTGGCTTTTGTTACTTGACCTCTCCTTTATAACACTATCTACACGAACAGAAGCATGCATCAATAAACTCATTTCCTCCTCCCCTGGGCATCTACAAAGGATCAAGGAATGTATTTTTCAACTATAACCACTTCAGTTCAGTATTATACCTCTTTAATAGTTAAATGAATTCTAGAGACTCTTTTTTCCCTCAAGACGTTTTTCCTGAAGTACAGCTGCTTTTGATATCTTCGTCCTTTATCATGTCAAATCCATTTACACATCTTCAAGAGTTCATTCCTTTAAAGGATATGGTATGAGACATAGGAAATATATTACCTGCAAAGTAGTGTTGAAGTACTCAAGGTTGGTCTTGGTCTTGTCACTGAATTGACTGCATTTTTCTCAATATTGTCTCGGTCTAGACTGGTCAAGACCACAACTGCGGGGATATCACTAAATTTCCTGTGCATTGTCTGATTTATTTGTTAACATCTGTGACTGGATGTAAGACTTCCTACTTCAAATGCAACCAATAGCTTGATTCATTTTTGTGACTATTAATGGCTGGCACCCCTCCCTACCACTCTTCATATACACTCAAAAAATGTGAATGCAGGAGAAAGGAGAAGAAGCTATAATTGTCTGGGAAGAGGTGTCAGCCAAACCTTGCGTCCAAAAGAAAACCCACATCAGTTTGTAAATTCTCCTTTGCAATGCTTACTGAGACGTCTGGGACTACGTCAAACTTTTATCTGCGCTTAGAAAGCAGGCATGAAGAACTGTAAGACAAGTGTAAGTCAAGCAAGCAAAGTTAACCCGCATAAAACAATGCAGTTAATGCAGTCTATATAAAGTTAAGTTACATCAGCACTGATGTGAACTTTGACAAAAACACTAGTTTATGTGGTCTTAATGACAACACTGGGCTGCAGTCATATTGTTTTTGACACTCAAATTATTTCTATGAAGTGCTAGGCAAGACTCCTACATTGACTTTGCACAAATAGTGATCTGAATGTCCAGGCAGACAGACTGAGAGAGGGGTTGGACACAAAAGATAACAGCAACTAAGTGATACAACACTGTATAACTGTCAGCTTGTGGAATGTGTTCTTAGCCCATTACATCCATGCTAACTCCTGCCGTTTATGTTTGCAATCCTCCCAGCATTTTTTCACCTGCCTTTTGCCCCAGCACCACAGCAATTGAAATCTGGCTACTTTCGTGCCCAGTGGTCTTTTATGCTTCAAATTTTTAATGTGAACAGATAATTACAGATTGAATATTTAATTTTAATAGTGCTAAAGTTTGAGACAAAGCCAGTAATTGTACTGTTGCTCTAAAGCTCTGTTGTTCCTCGGCAGATGCGCAAGGCAGCTTTTGAGTTAATTCTGCCTCACCATAGAGTTGTCAAACAGCCAATAGTAGAAGACTATTTAGATCTTCTCCTTGTTGTAAAATTGTATATGAATCTGAAGAGAAGCATTGCTTGAAAAATCATCTACAGTTCAAGTTTAATTACTTGGAGGAAAAAGTCAGAATAATAAGGCTGGTTAACGGTACTCGATAGCTTTATGGTACTGACCAACATAACCCGCCACCAAATAGTATTGAAACCTCTCCAGTCAAATAAAATAATAGCCACTCACCACCAGTTGGCAGTTTTTTGGGGCAAGATGCCACCAAAAGATTTGAAAATGCATAAAATTTGGAAGGACTGTTTTAGGAATGTTTCCACTAACATGATTGGTATTGAATGAAGTAGACAAAAAAAGGCATCAAATGAACTCCTCTATCAGTATCTGTAACATTTCAAGGACACTTGTATTGGTACTGGTATCGTCATTTTTTTACTCACCCCTACATGTGGAGAAATTAGCATGGTGACATTGAAGAGTCATACTGACATAAGCACAAGTACATAAAACTATATATAAACAAAGACAGCAGGACCTCACATATAGAGCAGACGGATAGTTCATGAAAACCCTGTGACATGTGAATTAGTCATGTGGGCAGAGGCATGTGCTGGTACAGTACTGACTCCTCTGACTTTGCTTACCCTTGGAAAGCTTTCTGCGCCCTATGATCCAACATCTGAAGAGCTGATAAAAACCCCTCAGTTGCCTCAAAGCAGCTGCAAGGCTTAACATTGTCAAAAAGGGGTTTTTATTTCCCTACCGTTTCGACCTCCTGTGTATATTTTATTGAGCTGTTCTCATCCCACTGCGGTGCGCGGCAGCCATAAGCTGCCGAAAATGTATTTCGAAGCTCATTAACACAGGACGTGCATGCTTGGAACATGTAGCATCCTCTTTCAGAGACACTTGTGAAAGAGTGTGAAGGCGATGACGAGGAGCTCAGAAATCGTTGTTTTTGATATTCAGTGAGCTTTTCATCTTTTTTTTTCTGCTGCAACACCACATGAGAGGATTAGGGAAGTTAATGAATTATCCTCACAGGGGCCAAGACAGTATGTGCAAGCTGCACTATCCCACGTCTCATAACATGGAGCTGTTTGAATTTATTGAACTGAGGGCTGAATTTTCCCACACTGATCTGACCCAGTTGAAGATTATACCCAGTCCCCTTTCTCTGTAATCAAGATGACAATGTGAAAGTCTTCTTAATCTCTGTAAGTCAGAAATATCATTAAACTTAACCAAAAGTGAAAGTTGACTGCACAGTGTTATGTTCAGAGTAGCCTCTCGACAAGTTGCTAGACATCTACAGAAGTTTCTGTGATCAAATCAAGGCCTTAAAGTGTGTGTCTGTGTGTGTGTCGGTGGGGACTGGAGTCGGAGGATCCCCTGGGCGGCTAATGTTGGAAATTGTATGCTCCTGAACTTCTGTTAAGTGAAAACAGTCCGCAAAAGTGAAATATCGCTTTAAGATGTCGCCTCTCGCCATTGGCGTCTGTTTGCTCAACCCCCAGAGGCAGCCCAGTATCAAATGCACCAGCACAAATGATAATAACACAGCAAGACCTTTCTATTTTTCCAAATTAGGTTGAGCCTCAGATCAGCGCCCTTGAGGCCGGCACAGAGGCTCTAATTCTTCCCCGAAGATTTTTCTCTTCAGTTTTCTATCATATAAAGCAAATATCAAAAATGTGATTTGAATCCTGGAAAAAATTAAAGCTGAAGGGCAGCAGAAGGAGGAACAGTGTAGTGCGGTGGGTGACAACACACCACCTCGCTCGCCTCTCTTTTACAGGCATCGATTGAGTCTGTTTAGCTCACTCACAGATGGCTACACTGCTAGGCAAACCCTGGAGAGGCCATGTCCAGAGTCACCGAGCTGCAGACCAAACTGCCCCGGGGGTTAATTGACGTCCCTCGAGTGACTCGAGTGCCCTCTCTTTAATGGGTCAACCCATAAAATGTTGGATTTCTGAACAGCAATGGGAAAAAATGTATCCTCTCATAGGCCCTTTTTCTCATCGTTCCTGCCCTTGAGAGGAGGACTCGGATGTAGCCTGACTTAAAAACACTTAACTTCCTGAACTTGAATCACAAAGAAACATCTTGAACAGGGTTAGGCTGATAATAATATGACTGTCTCTTGTTTCCTGGGATTTTTTTTGCTGTTACCACAAGTATTTCTTTAATAAGGCCAAGTGGATGGTGCACACTTAAAGGTTAGAGCAGTAGCTTGTGAGAAAGACTGAATACCTGGACAGCCTGGGAAAATCATGGTGAAACTTGACCAGGACTCTTTTCTCCCCTTAAATGAATAGTTTAACCATTTAGGTATACACTTGTTCACTTTCCTTCTGGGAGTTTAATGATAAGTTTGATGCATTCTTATGTCTGCATATTAAGCACAGAGCTGGAGTCTGAATGCAATTATCTTAGAGACTAGCAATCTTTATGCTAAGCTAGGAAACAGTTACCATCTGTCCAGAGTTCAAAAGGAGCCTAACAGCACCTCTAAAACTCGTTAATTAACACACAGTATCCTATTTGTTAAATCCACAAACAAACACAAATGTAAAAACAATTAACATTTTTAATGTATTATTTATTAATATCATAAATATATTATATATATATCTTTTTTTTCATGGGAATATCATGTTCTTACTATTTTTTCACCATTTGAATGTAATGACATCCTGGATTCTTGTCATCCTAGTGTGGTTGCCACACAATTTATTGCCCTTATGTGGCTTGCTTTTCATTTTTGTTTCTGAACTTCCAGGTTTTACTGCGGGCTAGTAGGCCTTACACAAGTAAGAAGTTGCAGTCCTACTATAAACTTGTTGGGAATGCACTTCAACATTTTTGAGGAGGCAAGACAACAACACATACCACGGATTATAAGATTATTAAAAGAAACAGGAGGTGGGGTGGATGGGTCAAACAAACACAGGACTTTCACCCCGGATGCTTGGGTTCATGTCCCCTGTGAAACCAAAATGTTATCAAAGGTTTAGTTTAGTTAGTTAGATAACATTATGTGTGTCACTTGACTTATGTCATGTGACTTTTGTCTTGCGACTTGCTTTACCTCCACCACATGGCATATGTAATGTAACATATAAACCCAAACCGTTATCCTTTACCAAACATAACCAAGTAGTTTTGGTGCCTAACAACATAAAGTCTAAAGGATACCTTGTGCATCAGTAGATATGATATACTGAAGTGTGTGACAAACACGTCAGTATTTACCAGGCTGGGGTGAGAACGGGTTGGTTGGTAAGTGTATTGAATTTTCCGACAGAGCCAGGCTAGTTTTTTTCCCCTGCTGCCAGTTTTTATGCTAACTTAAGCTAATCACCTCTTGACTCTAACTTTGTACTTAGCACACAGACTTGAAACTGGTATCAATAGTCTCATCTAACTCTAGGAAAGAGAGCAAAAAGTGTGTTTTCCAAATTGTTGAACTATTCACAATCAAGGTGCTCATGAGCGAGATTGATCCCCCAGTTGTACCAATGGAGTTCTTTGGAGAGAAAACTAGAAGATTATGTTAATACTCTGCTGCTACAAGCTGTGAAAGCACAAACAAATACATTAATGAGAAAGAAGTGTTACTGGAACACAGCATGGGTGCTCAGTTGAAGTGTACAACTTTTTAGCCGCATAGTGTTTACAAGTGGTATTATTGTTGTGCCACAGTAGCAAAGACAACAGGTGTCAAAATCTGTTTCCCAATTGACATGTGTCCCCCCATATTTCATTCTGCTATGCCTAAACATAACCTACCCCTTAAATGTGGAGGGTGTGGCGAAAGGAAACACTATCTGACAGTAACACACTTGGACACAACACCAGATTGCTGTCTGTTTCCTCAGGGTCAGAGCCTAGCTCCATGAAGAAATCATCAACACCACCAACACCTTTGGAAATAAAAGATAACAAGAAACATGTTCACAGGCTTTATGTTAAATTTGGGAACAGGCATAACATATTGAAATGAGGTGAATTGTACAGTAAAAACATATCAGGCCTCTACAATAGCACTTTCAGCTGCATCAAGTCAAACCATGTCATGCTGATTTCACTGCCTTTCCATTACCACTGTTAAGGTGCTGAGATGAACCATCTCTATAGAGGAGCCAAAGTACACCTGATCCACCTAAAAGCAGGTTGCAGGGACATATCGTCTACCGTAGCAAACACATGCCAACTCTCCATCTCCCCCTCAAACAAGCAAGGGTTGTGAGACTCGATTCATATCAGTGCAGCGGAGCAGAGAGAAAGGTGTTTTGTGTTGTGTGTTCAGCTTTTAGCACTTTTGCATCTTCTAACTGAATCTCTGTGGTTTGAAGTTTAGTTTCTGTCCTGTATCGCTGTTTGTATTGGAGTTGGATTAAGTTACTTTACTCTTTTACATAAGAAAATAACTGGGGAATGGAAATTTAAATCCCTGCCGTGCTGGGCTGACATGCAGAAACAGAAGTCACCGCATGTGTATGGAAACGGGGTAAATACTGTAGTTTGAGTAACATTATTGCTTATCATCAACAGGGGTTGGCATTGGGGTGGAGTGGGGAGTATAATGTTGAAAGATGAGAAATGAGAAAAATTGTGAATTTGTTCATTAATCATTAATAGTCTATAATATGGACATAATTTTCCCTGGAAAAATGGCACCCAGTGGCAGACAGTTATAGTATAGTAACAAGTGAGGCTTATAGAGAACCACACTAAACGTAGATGGTGTCATTATTCTATATACATGACATTATGCAATCAACACGTACTTTTTAATAAGTAAAAGCAACAAAAGTTGTATATTTCCACTTTAAACGTTTGACTGGATAAATAAAGGTTAAGAACGTGCACAGGGAAAATGCGAGGTAAATACTGTTCCATAATGAAGCCTGGCTTTGCAGTGTCAACACATTTTACAGAGCTCCACCATCTATCAGCTTCAATCAACAGTGATTCCCCCTGCTACATTGAATCAGAGGTATCTGCAAATGAAATCTTTAAACATCTTAAATCTTTAAAAACTAATTTACTTAATGTCTTACCATTCCCGATTAAAAGCTCTGTCTGCAATTATATTAGGCCAGTGATTACCAAGTTCCATGATTTACTCTGCAACTGTGTAGCGAGTGTGTGCATCCACTTGTGTTTATGTGTTATGTGCATTGTGTATGTGCCCGTTCATGCAAGTTATGTGTTAAAGTGTTGAATCACTGTGTGAGAATGTACTTACAAGTGTATTTGTGTGTGTGTGTGTGTGTGGGTGCGTGCGTGTGTGCGTGTGTTTGGTGGGGTGTTGGAGAAAAACAAGATGGTGAGAGATGATTTTATTGGCCTGCGTTCAGAATGCCTTCCTTGCATCTCTGTCATTTGTTGGAAGACAATCTTGCCATCGATTTTGTAAAAATGCTTGAAAATGAAATGAGAGTCTCTCATCCCACTTAATCAAGAGAGCATATTGATCAGGTTTCTAATGAAGGATCATTTAGATAGGCTGGAGAAGAATAGGCCGGCGTATCATATCATGTCAAGCAGTAATAGGATGTCTTTATCTGAAGATTCCCGGATATCAGTAAAAGCAAGCCTTCTATATCTTCATAATGGAAACCTGCTCCGCTGTCTCATTATCTAATGTTGTCTGCTTAAAGGGATATTCCAAATATAATACACTGTGAAAATCATAGCAAAGTCATCCGTTTGATCTCAAAATCAATAGCAGTTTACCCTTCTGTTTTATTTTGCATTACTGAATGATCATGTCAGAAGACTGAATCAGTATGACTGACAATCCATGTTGTCTCTCTGCATTTCCCGATTATTTCCAAATGCTTAAGAGCATTTTTTTTAAACATCAGAATGCCAGATGGACAATACCATATCTTCATGCAGAAATGACATTTGTGGAAGCCATGTCTTTAGGAATGCTAAACCACACTCGTAAATGGCTTATTTAGTCATGTCTTTTTGAAAAAAATATCTGTCTGGGACATATTGAACAAAATAAGGGAGGTTTTCACAGATTACTTCCCTTTGCTATTGAGGTTGCTGCTCACATTCCAGGCCTTGCAGAGAGTGTCTGATTTTAGAAGAGAGTGGAAAGTTGGTCAGTGTGACAATTATTGGGGTCAAAAGTTAGCAGTTTGGTTATTCTTCATGAACCCTGAGCAGAGCAAGTGAGCCCCAGCAACACTGTCATAAAATGTGTCCATGAGGCAGAGAAATGACAGCATCAATTTAAGCAGGTGACACAGTATCCAGTTCCATTTTTAAACAAATGGATTATTAAAGCAAGTCAGAAAGTTTTCTAACCCCTTAAGAAGTAGTCAGTTTAACCCTAATTATATTTCTCTAAGTTCCTAAACAATGGAAGTGAATGGTGACCAGTTTTCAAACAAAAAACAACAGAATAAAAACATAAAATGCCTCCATACTGCTTGTCTGGTGTAATCCAAGTCTCCTAAAGCCCCAAGCGCATGCCAAGTTGACTAAAAAATGTTATTTACACCATGTTTTTAGCCTGAATCTTCACTGTATATTCTTAGCTTGGAGCCACATTCACGTTGCACTGAGTTAGATTATGTTACGTGACATGAAGCAATTTGCAAGATGAAAGTCATATGACACAAGTCACATAAGACACATAACACTATGTATCTTAAAACTTTTATAAACATTTTGTTTTCATATAGGACATGAACTCCAGTCTCCTGAGTGAACGTGCTGTGTTTGTTTGATCCATCCATCCATCCATCCAACCCACCTCCTCCAGATGTGGACTTTGTCACTCTTTATGCTACGTCAAAAGTCTTGTGTGCCTCAGCAGCGGATGGTTCTAAACTTGAAACTCCGGTATGGGCATACAGTCACTACTGGGTACCTTGTGTGTGAGAAAACGTCAGTATTTGAGGACTTGTGAATAAGAACAGTCTGGCTAAATAGAGTTCGAGATTAGATGCACTACAGTGAGAGTGTACATTTTTGGCCAAGCTGGTCACAAGAGGAATCTAAGCCTAACCTTGCGTGAAGTGCCAGTGTTGTGCTCTACCCACTGAGCTACACTGTTCTGCCACTCAGAATCCTAACAGTGTAATGCTGTGCTGTGAGTATGCCATGAAGTAAAGTTCTTGGCAGCAGAGTGACCATTACACTGAGTAAACTGAGTGACCTTCCGCTAACAAAAGAGGGTTATGGACTCACCTCTTTTTCTGTTTGTTTCTCAGGGCCTCTCACATGTCCTTGTATCCCCACTGTTAGCACTCTCACGCAAAGTTTAAATCCGTAATGCACTTCCCATAAAGGCCCAAAGAGTCGTTCACACCTAATGGCGGCATGTTAAAACACAGCGAGCGCAGCCTCCAGGGGTCCATATACTACCCAGAGTGCATTGACCACTGTGATGGTGTCCAGAAGGGCACTGTGTTGTGATCAAAAGAAGGCAGTGGGGCTAGTGGGGATGGGAGACCAGAATCAGCTCTCATTATGGCTGTGAGACATCCATTTGAGCATTTTTAATATGTGTATCCTATTAGGCAGTTTAAGTGCTTTTTGATAATTGTGCTTTGTACTTTTACAGCACTTCAGTCTATTCCCAGTTCAATTTCCTCTTTTATCGGACGTTTGAAATATTGATCTCTGACAGATAAAAGCAAACACCATAATCTCACTCGGGTGAGCTGGTGAGTGAGTGAGCGCGTGGTGCGAGGGGGAATACACCAGGGACCAGTCGCCCCTCCAACCCCTCTCTGTTTTATTGCCTTTATTCGTCAACAGAATTTGCTTACTGCTCTGGGATGTTTATGTAGAGCACCTGCACACTGATGGGTGGTTGATATGACCATCTCTCCCAGTCCCCCCCCCCCAACTTCATCCCAACCTCAGTCTCTCTCTGCCAGCCCACCCGTCTCCTCCCCTTCCATCAACCCCCCATGACATTTTGCAAAATGCAGCGCAGGGGCTCCCGAGGTGCTTCTGATGATTGCCGCTGCTTAAACTGCTGTCACCGCTGTCAGGATAACAGTGATTTATCTCCATAGCACTTTATGGAAGTTAGTGTTTTCTGTTAACCTGAGCACTGAATACTGCTTGGTGCTGGCTTGCAGTCACATTAACCTGAATCAATCACGTCTTGATTTTTCCATAAAAGAAAAACCCTCTGTAAATAACACTCGAGCGATTGGTGCATTGAATACACTAAGCCCAACGGCAGCCCTGCTGAGCGTTGGTTGATGCGAAGATATCATTGTTACCTGTTTCCAATATCCTCATGCCAACGCAGGGATTTGATGCTTTGACTTATGCCTTTAATTTCTTCAAATGGGGCAACACTTAATACCAGTACTGTCAGGAGATACACACTGAACCTGGGCCGAGAACCATTAAAAAAAAAAAAACGAAGTTTGAAATCACAATCTTGAAGAAGTGAAACAATAATGCACATTGATTGTGTATGAAGCATCTTTGGTCTGAGCTGAATCTGTTCAGTTTTAGATGGCAGGTCCCTCTCAAGATAATAGAAAGGGCTGTTTTGATGTTTAAAGCATTGCTAATCTCCTAAAGCCTTAGGCTACTCATCCCACCGCATATTTGCAGGCCTGTCAGTTTGAGTGGGGATGCAAGAGGATGGTCCTCTGAGCAAATGAATTTTTTTTTCTTCTTTTTTTTTTGGCCTGTTTTTCCTTTTTAGCTTTGCAGACACTATTTGAGATTTACTGCAAACATTTGACCACCGGCTTGGCGTATTGACTGCGTTTGACAAGCGTAATCCTTTTCTTCTTTCCAGTCACTTCCATTCTGCGATCAATCAGAGCATCAATGCCCTGTAGGCTGCTATGAAGTGCAGACGCAGTGTTCGATCATGAGCCAGGCACCTTGTGGACTTTCACTATAATATAGTGATTGATTCATCTTCAAAGATATCTTAAGTGGTTGGCTGGGCACGGTATATAATGCCTTTTGTTGACTGCAGCCTTTTCCTTTACCCAGCTTGCAATCCTTTAAAACAGCAACACAAGCACACACATCAAAACTCAAGACAAATACACCGCTTTTTCATGTGATTCATTCCCGCTCAGCCCTTGAATTTCTCTTGTGGGACAGAACTTTGATTTGAAAAATGATAAAGTGTCAAGTATTGTACGAACAGAGGATGTACTTTGAATCCCTTTGGATTTCATCATTACTTTCCTGTTTGAAAATTGCTAATTTGAACCTGAATCGCAATTGAAAACTGTTCCATGATAATCTGGCAGTAACCCTGTACTTTAAGGGAAAGTTTCAGTAGACCTATACTTTGAACAAACACAGAATAAGGCCAAATAATAGACTTTAAAGTTTCAGTGGAGACCAGAGCAAACCCATAGGTCTGCAATAGCTTTTATATCCATTTGAGTTAGTGTGTGTTCAAGTTGGGTTTACCTATTTCAGCCGTGATACTCTTGATCACCGCTGTGACCTGAAGTTTAATGCCTCAGTCATGTTACCAGAAACCAAAGAGCTGCTATTATAATGTGTCTTATTCTCCTATTGACGGTCAGTGGAGTGAGAAATGACGATATAGGGTCAGGACGACATTCCGCAATCAGTCATCTGTTAGGTGGTTATAAATCTCAGTCTGAGCTGTCCTATAAGTCAGTATATTTCTCATCTTGTTGTTTTGATGAAATCAAACATGTTTAATATTATCTGAAGGTCGGTGCGCTATCTCAGCACCAGACAGGAATTCAACAAAACTGGTAGTTTCTTTGGTAATGGCCAATAAAAAACCCATCACCATCACAGACTTATGACAGACAGCAACTTTAAATTTAAAATTAAAATGATTAGTCTGTGTTTAAATTGGTGTGCTTAGCGAGGAATTTTAATTTTTGAAACAGCTCACCTCTCATTGCAACGGTCCTCTCCCACTAAGAGTGTTCACACCAACTTTGTTGCCCTGTTAATCGAAGCCCTGGAGCATTTACCCCCTTGGTGCAGTTCGTTTGGGTTGGTGGGAACCAACTCTGGTGCGTACCAAACAATTCTAGTCTGCCCCAGAGGGCTGGCCTTGGACCATTGTCAACTGACTCCTGGAGCAGTTTATTTCTGGTGTGAACACCATGCAAACCAATCACAGGAAGGGTACTATTGCATGTTATTGGTTAAAGAAGTTTTCTCTTCCTGTTTTGGGGACTGGTGAAATCATAGTGTGTTTGCTACCAAACCATCTACTGCCAGGAGACAAACCTGGACTCACAAGACATTTTCCATTGTGTTCCCCTTTGAAAGAAACCAAATATTTATTATTTACCTCATTTATGAGCGCTTGTTTCATTTCAGCTCAGCAGGAGAAGGAATGCATTTCCCTTTCTTTCCTCCTCTGTGTGGAGGAGCGGAGCAGCAACTTGAGTTCACAACAACTCATGTTTAAAAGTATCTGTGTCCAGCTCTCAGTACTTTTGTAGCTTCTAACTGAAGCTCTGTGGTTTGAAGTTAAGTTTCTCTCCTGCATCACTGTTTGATTTTTCAGATGTCTGCTTTATTTTACTGTTTCATGTTCACTTTCACCTGATAGGAGTCGTGTTAAGTTACTGCTGAGGAAAATAACCAGTCCTGTCTGACTGCTTTATAATAAACACTTGTAAAAATAAAAAAAAAAACAACAACAAAACAACATGGGGCTTTTGAAGAATTTATAGGAAATGAAACATCCACTGTTTATAGACAAGTGCATCATGTTTGGGTCAGTGTATGAGTTTATCATTGCAGGAGCATTTCAGTTTTGCTTTTGTGAGCACAAACTGGACCAGTTGGAAAATTTAAACAATGTATCATTCTCTCGTTGGTTAGATTCAGGAACTGGACATTTAAGTGCAAACCTGTCCTAAAATAGTGCAGCAAACTAACAGAGGTTGAAAGAGTTGAAACGACGAAATCCAAAATGTAAAGTTTACCGAGAAATACAATCTTTATGGATTATATTGATGTCAAATTGACAAGAAAAATGTCAACATAAGACGCCTTTTATCTTATGTTTCTACAGTTGTGTTTTCTATGGACACATAAGGAATGTAAATAACTAATATGTCATATTTCTTAAAGGGAGTGTGATGTAATATTTTAATTGGAGAGCACAGAGATCTTTAGTTTATTTCAAACGGCTAATATGTATATTTTTAAACGTTTTGTCACGACAGAAACACAAGGTAAATGCTAGAGTATGATAAGGTTGTCAGACGTTGAGTGCTGCTAGTTAACACTTTGATTAATAGTTTAATAATGTGTATACTGGATTGCACTATGTAGTAAATGTTTGCCCTTTGTGTGTGTTTATCTGTCACTGACTGCTGAAAGTACAGAAACAATGAAAAACTAATAGCTTTAAACATAATAGTGCAATATAAACTGAGCTTTATAGTAAAAGAGCAGCTTTATTGGTTATGATTGAAGGCTCTGTACTGCAGGAAATGGCACTTTCAGGTGTTACTTGAATGAAAAATGTCCTGCATCACTCTATCAACTACAATCAGGCACTCATGGTAAAAACATGTTTCAAATATCCCAGTTCACTCACATAAGATAAAAATAAAGCAGACAAACATAAAACTGGAAGAATATTTGAATTTGAATCCAATCAAGGGGGACATACACATACACGGTCAGGACGATATGTTTCCTAGCATGAGCCAGAGGTTTGGATGAAGGGTCACAAACCTGGTGTTTGTTATATAAGATCAACAAGATCAGCACATTAAAAAGCTCAGTCCAGAGAAAATGAAGAGCTCACACAACACAGCTGTAACAGTGAAGACTTCATGTTCGTCTGGAAGAGGTGTGTGTGTGTGTGTGTGTGTGTGCTGGGGGGTGTGAGAGCAGTTGCATTGCAGAAGTATTAAAGGAAGTGTAGTAATTACAGCAGAGGCAGTGTCAGTGACCTCTAGATTGCACTATCTTGTCTCCTTTGTGCCTGCCTTTGCAGCCCGCCTCATTGAGTGAAATTGTATCTTTTCACTTTGGCTCTCTTAAAAATGTGCATGGTATTGGGAGCCAGTGAGGCGTGATGTTTTTTTTTTTATGCCTTTTCTCCACCTCCTCCTCCTCACCACCCCTCCCTCCAGCCTCCCCCAGCTGCCCCTCTCCTCCATCCCCACTGTCTTACTGGGAGGTATTTCATGAACAGCTGGGTCCCGGGAGAGGAGAGGTTAGTGAAAGAGGCGCGCTGTGTATAATTCAATGATTATCAGGTGTGTGTATGTGTGCGTGTGTTTATATGTGCGTGTGTTTATATGTGTGTGTGTGTGTGTGTGTGTGTGTGTGTGGCCCTCCCCCTCTATTGGCAGGTGTCAGGTGACGGGCAGGCCATGTCACTGGCTGTCAGCTGGCTTTCTATTGGAGCAGTCACACTGTTCACAACATTACCATAAGCTGATGAGGAACGCTCCAGCCCGTCTCAGCGCACACACTCTGATCTGCAGCTCTGATGTCACACGGGACACTCAGACCATGACAACTCCACAGCACATGAGTCTGAAAACCATTTCTTTCTTTTTACTTCTTTCAGGGTTGCGTTCACTCAAAGCGAGCATTTTCCACCACTGAGAGCGAGGGAAATATTTTTGAAAACATTGACGTAATGTTGTCGAATGAAAAGTTTTTTAAAGAAACTGATATGTGATTGTTAACCTTCCCATTCTAGTGGTCAACTACTTCCTATTGTGTATGACGCGCTGTGATCATTTGTTTTGTGTGTTAAAGGTTCAGTGAGTAAGATTTGAGGGGATTTATTGGCAGAATATGGCAGAATTGCAATATGAAATTCATAAGCATGTTTTCATCAGTGTTATAATCACCTGAAAATAAGAACTGCTGCGGTTTCATCACCTTAGAATGAGCCATTTATATCTACAGAGGGTGCAAGGGGAGGGTGAGGCATGGTGTTTACAATCTGCAAGCTCACCACTAGATGCTGTTACATCCTGCACACTGGTTCTTTAATGTAGACACAATATACTGTAGTACAGCTCCAAAATATAAAATACTGATCTGAATAGCTGCACATCCATTACTAATTTGGTTAGATTTTTTTTTATCAGTAAGTATTCATGAGTCTTCATAAAATACCCATTTTATACTTTCATGGTCGAGTGACAACAAAGATAAAAAGCCATGTCAATAAAAATGTCATGTATTTGGCTCTGACAAAACACAAATAGAACCAGCCTACTGAGACTGGTACTGCAATGATCACTTGATTCACTGACTGACAGAAAATTTGTCTGCAAAAGTTTGGATAATCAATTATAATTAATAATTTTAAATGTTTTTCAAGCAGAAACTGCCAACAATTTTCTGAATTTAGTTTCTCCCATGTGAGTATTTGCTGCTTTTCACTCCTCTATATCATCTCAGACTTGATATAATTTGATGTTGGCCTGTTACTTGGATAAAACAAGACATTTGAGCTTGCGTGTGGGAATGAATGTTCTGGTAGGGGCAGCTGCCCTGGATATGTGCATGCATGTGATTGCTCATGTGCAC
The DNA here is from genome assembly GCA_027495735.1 of Lutjanus campechanus. Taxonomy (NCBI): domain Eukaryota; kingdom Metazoa; phylum Chordata; class Actinopteri; order Lutjaniformes; family Lutjanidae; genus Lutjanus; species Lutjanus campechanus. The sequence goes on along the minus strand of JAJHUR010007100.1, from coordinate 17,553 downwards.
ACATGTATTAACGTTTAGAGTAAATAACTGACAGATAATACATTGTCTTTGGTGAAATCTGAAACTTAAGGGAAAATAATATTACAGAAAAATACACAATATGATCCAATGATCAAAGATTTTTAAATCTGCAACAAGCTCAGCTGCTGCTGACTCATCAAAACTACAAAACTGAGGATAAAAAAAATATTGTAACTATGCACACTTAACATGTGTGGGGTGATTACCACGTGGTGTTTTATTCAGTGTTATTAATAATCATCATCCATCCTGTCTGTGTTCAGAATGAGCAGTTGTGTTTGTTTTTAAGTCCTCACCTCCACAGGTTGATACAGCGTTAGTTGCTGCTCTGTTCGTAAGAGGAAACTGAGATTCTGACGCAGCACCGGTCTTCCCACATTAATGCACTTTAAGATGTCACATTGGCCTCTGGGAAACTGTGATAGGACATTTTTTCACAATTTGTAATTAACAATAGAATCAATAGAATAACCAACAGATTGAGTGATAATGAAAATAATACTCCCAGGTCTAGCTGAGACCAAAACCAGCATCCAGTTTTTATAAAAATTTAAATTTAAGATTTTAACACATGAGCACGGTTTTCAGATTTACTCAAATTATGTATCACATTTTGCACTTCAGAAAATGAGTCAATTAAAATGCAAGTTAAAGATAAACTACTTGCAGTTATCTACTGCATCCTGTCTATTCTGTAACACAGACTTCTTTAGTAAATAAATGTCCTTAATTTGTCTACATGTGATGCTCCATTTCACCTCCCTGCTGACTGACTCTGTGACCCTCAGTTTAACACAAGTTAGCCTCCAAACTCTGCTCACTAAACTCCACATGCTCGATTATCCTGTATAAACACTGAGCCACTCTGCCCATTACCCAGGCTATAGTAACGGGCAGATTGGTTCAGAGGGGGTTCAAAGATGGTCTCGCATTAGTGCTACCTTTAGCATGCTAATTGCTATTCTTCTCCTCAGTGGGGATCCTGTTTGAGATGGAGGGGACATGTGAACCACGCTCGATCCCGGGCTGCTCTTCGTGGCTTTACTGTCAACATGCTCGACCACGGGGAGGAGAGGGGAGCTGACATCAACACGAGCCAGGGGTCTTTAAAACCCCACTGCTTTCCTTTCATTCTCCTCTTTTCTCAGAGAGTGCAGTATTTTAGCTAAGACACTGGTGGAGAGGTGTTTCTCTTTTTCTGTGTGCTGAAATAATCACCAACTACAAGTTAATATCACAAAAATGCAAAGAAACAGAAATCGACTTCATGTATTGACTTTAACTTTTTTAATAAGTTTGATTTTTTAAGACATCAAAATATTTATATAATGGTCAATATTTTGTACAGCAAATCTAGTCTTAAAATGAATGGGACATCTTAAGGACACAATTTCTAAATACACCAAGTAGATGTAGCCCATCAAAGCTTCCTTTAAACTAAACCACCGTGGTCTGCTTGTAAGAGGAGCACAATCTCTCTGAGAGGATGATTAATGCCTCTGAAAGGACATCAGACACTTTTGAGGCTAAATGGCGCACACAAAAAAGAATTTGTGTAAGTTTTAAAGGGGGCATGGCTCGTGGCAGCGCTGATCGATAGCATTAGCTGTGACAAAATACATAAAAAAGGGAATCAATGCTAATAAAGTGAGCTCAGCCTCGCAAGAAAGCCCCCCGCCTTCTCCGTTCACCTCCAGATCCCTTGTCCTCCGTGTCCAGTCATATGTGAGACATGGCTGACTATCAGTGACACAAGGTCCAGGTCAGGGATCACATCTATTAACAATTATTAATGGCCAGGTCCCAGCACAACAGCAGCAATTCAAAAGAAGATGATGACAAAAGCTACTTTTCAAATTAGGGGGAAGAAAATATGAAACTATGATACCACTGCACTAAAAAACAATGTTTAAGGGACATGTTTACTATAAAAAATGTATCACATAATTAACATTTTTCCACCAACCTGATTATTCTATACAAATCTTTACCTAAAAAGAAGCAAAGTACTATATATAATAGCACACTTATTGAAGGAAAATATACAGTTTAATGTTGTGCAAAGTGATGAATATGTTCCATCTGCTTGTCATGGTGTTTTTCCAGTGACTCCACTCTACATACCTGTGCTAACCTCCACTCTGTAAGCATGTCTCCCTCTCTTAAGTCTCAAGCACGTGTTAAACTGGAAGAACACTTGACTGCATGACTGTGTTCTCAAAAAAATCTTGAAATAGCCAGTTCACCTCTGAAAGCACAGCATCATTGTTTGCATCACAATACTTTTAGGGTAAGAATGAAACTGAAATGCCAGAAATCATAATGTGGGAAATTAAGAAATGAAGCTTGTTCTACTGTTAACATTCATTTGAAGTCAATGTGGATACTTGATCACAGTGTAAAAGTAGGTCTAAAGCTGCAAAATATGACATACATTACACAGTTTTTGTATTTGTTGTCATTTTAGTGTTCACTTAAATATTAAGTCTCATGTTGCCTCATGTTGTTTTCTATCTAGTTTGCATGTGCATGGTACAATCCTACCAGGATTGCACATGAAGGTCAAGTTACACAAGGCCTGTTTGATTTAATCTACATTCATGGAATACATTTTCATGGAAACTGAATGAACTCTACTCCTTTTCATGATACTGAAACTTGTTTATCCAGAGATCAAATTCATGTTGTTGTGTATGCACAAATATGCATTACAGGGTTTCCATGAAAAAGTCTAAAAAAGTCTAAAATCCAATAATGTGAATTTTAGGCCTCAAAATGTCTCAAATACGATTTTGACTGGCCTTGACCGGGAATGAAGTCACTTTTATAAAGTTTAATTAACTTTAGCCTTGCCTTCAAATGTGTATTTGGGAAAAAAATATTTTATCACCCTGTAACAAAACTACAAAACAAAACTAACATGGAACCAATATTAGCACTAACCTGTGAAAACTGTGCTTTTTTTCCCCCAAACACAACAAATTAAACTCTTCACATTAAACACTTCATAAATAAATAATATCTGCAGTGGAAGTCCTCAAACCGGACAGAGAGCAGAGGAGCCGCAGTTCTGACAAAAAGTCATCACTCTGTGAAGCATTTTCGTTCAGGGTTGTGTTTTTAGGAAAATCGCTGTTTCTGTGCCTGCTTTGTTAGCCTAATGAGCTAAGCTAACATTAATTCAGCAGTCCAACTGTGCTTAAAAAGCAGTTGCTATCATTACTCATAGTAAGTTCACTGAGCAAGTTACTGCTTTACTTGTTTTAGCTCTTACTTGGTTAGCATCGCTGGTTAATTCTGTACTGAGTAGTGATGTGAATTAAACATAAACATTTCTGTAGTTGTGAAATGGGTCTTAAAAATTGAATTTATAATTGTCTTTAAAAGTCTCAAATTTAACTTGTTGAAACCTGCAGAAACCATGCATTAGTATGTGAGCCTTAAAGCTTGTTATAGCTGCAGCTTTATCGCATATATATATGTATACAGTACATTCCATTTTTATGTATTCATTATATCACATATGAGAAAAATTCAAGATACAGTGTGGAGTTAAGCAGAATTACTGGAAAATCCAAATGAAAACTTACATTTTAAAAGTGTACTGAAACTGATCTACATTACAGCAAAAAGTTTCAGCCTTATATTATTTCCTTTGCTCATAGCAACTTATGTTTGACACAAGGTCTGATATAATATTGAGGCAAAAAATAAAAGAAAGAAAGAAAGAAAGAAAAAGAAAGAAAGAAAGAAAGAAAGAAAGAAAGAAAGAAATCACAATAATAGCTCAGTTCCAGCTCAGTCTGGAAACACCACATCCAAAGAAACTGGTAAAACTTATGATCATACTTATTTGTTTGTGTATGTGTTATTGCCACACAAAAACATGTAGAAACTGCCTGTGTTTGTGTATTCATGTGAGCTCTGTGTGATTACAGTTGGTGATCTGGAGCACAGCGCCCCACAGTGGCCCGGCCCGGAACAGAGATCCTCTCCCCCTCAACACCTCCGTCCTCCTCACTGCCTGAGCCTCTGCTGCTCCAAAGTGGACAGCACATTTCCATAAAGGTGCGAGCCCTTTGCGCCTGTGATCATCAGCACTGTTTATCGTTTGATCAGCTATGATTGATGCACTGTTAATACAAATTTAACTTAGCGTATTTTCCCTGCCAAGGGACCCATGAAGAGGTTCAATTACAGAGCAATCTCATTAATTCGAGAGCTTGTTACGGAGAGAGGACAGCAGGCTTTTTTTAAATTCTGGAATGCAGATGTGTAAGGGACATAATTAGTAGATAAGAGTCCTAATTGGATCCTGCTGTGTGGCTGCAGAGGGTGTAGCCCTCGCTATGTTTTACAAGTTCCACGGTGTGGAAGTACACTTTTTTATAACCTGCTCACACACACGCACCATCCGTCACACACCAAGAGGGAGGGGAGTACTTTGTGGTATAGTTAGCGAAAGATGGTCACTGCAGACGTATGATACATGGCAAACTTTCCCTTTGGTTGTATGATGATTTTAAAAGGACAATTCACCTCAAAATCAAAGCATATTTTTCCTATCACCTGTAGTGCTATTTACCCATCTAGATAGCTTTGGTGTGAGTTGCCCAGTTTTGGAGATATAGGCCATAAAGATTCTCTCTAATATAATGGGACAAAATGGCACTTAGCTTGTGCTCTAACAGCCAAAACAAATACATTTGAAAACCTCAACAGCGAGGCATCTTTCCAGAAATCTTGACCCAGTTACTCAAGATAATCCACAAAACCTGTTGTTGTTGTAGTTTCATCTGGGAACTACTTTCTTTCTAGCAGAAAGAGAGTAGTTCCGGTAGATTCTGTTACAGAAAAAAGTAATTCTGGTAGATTCTACTGTAGAAAGAAAACTGTTCCTACACCAAACTGCTCACAATAAGGTCTGTGGATTATCTTGAGTAACCAGTTCATAATTTCTGGAAAGACACATTGCTGCTGAATTTTTAAAATGCATTTTTTTTTTTTTTTGGCACTTTGAACACCACAAGCCAAGTACCATCTGGTTTCATTATATTTCAGAGAAGAAGGACATCTCTATGATGGATATCTCAAAAACTTGGCAACTCACACCAAAACTATCTAGATTGATAAATAGCACTACAGGCCAGAGGCAAAATATGTATTTTTGATTTTGGGGGTGAAGTGTCTCTTTAAAAAGAGTGAAGCAGTTCTATGAATATTAATATTTTCATAGTATAATTTTCTTATAACAGACCATGACATTTAGGGTTGGTAAAGTTGAGTTGGATGAGTGAAGTAAAAGAAAGTCCAACTGGACACGTTTTTTTGGTTGACAAAGAATGCAGGGTGAAAACATCAAACAGTCCTGTGCGTCTGCTTCACAGCACTGTTGTAATGTTTTTATGACACAGGTCCTTTTTCCCGGCCTTCTCTCCTAGGCCATGTAAAATGTCAGAGAGCTGGAGGACTGAGCAAGCCCACAGGGCTGCTCCACTCCACAGAGGCATATCAAAAGGCCGACCACCCCCTGGTCCAGCACAAATAGCCGGCTTCATTGCCCTCGTTAGATGGCCGTGTTATTTAAGCATGCCTGTCTCTTGGCCTCCGTGGGGGGACCTGCTATGTAGAAAACGGGCAAGGCAATGCATCCGCCCTCCTCTGAGGGCAGATACGAGCCTGACAGTACTCATCCCGGTGGTCCACCCACGTCTGGAACTCCCACGCTCACCTCCCCTCCTGTTAGGAGCGAGTGCTGTGCAGCAGACTGAAGGCTCAGGCCCAGCAGTGGCACAGCAGGACTCGGAGGCAGGAGCAAGGGGGGGAGGAGGCGGCAGCTGGGTGTGGAGGGGGGTGTAACCCCAGCTCTGGGTGGCGGATCTCCCCCAGCTGTGCCCATCTGAGGGGAAAAGCGGCCCAGAGGAAGCTCCATTAGTTCCAGGGGCGGCTCGGGCGCTGAGTAGCCGATGGCAGCAGCAGAGCAGAAACACACTCTCCTTCTCTTCCAGCATCAGCGACCCTCCACACTCAATTACTTCTCTGGGAAAGAGCTCTATGGACAATGAACACAGCCTCTGGAGCACCGATTTACACTTTACACAAGTTTCTTCATGTTCTCAGTGAAATAAGCTTTTGGAAAAACATGCATTGGAATTGTACCTGAGTCTTGCTTCTGGTGTGGCCAAGGCCTTGAGAGCTATTTACAGCATGTTCCTCTTTGATGCAGGCCGCTGACTGTGAACAGTGTCAAGCTTCTACTTTGTTCCAAGTATTGTATCATTGAGAAAGCAATCAGTGGAGGAAGTCTTACCACATGTCATGTCTACACAACATGGACAAGTCACAGAGTGGAAGCTGTATCTGATGACTTTGTCCTGACTTCTACAGGGCGACGCCTGTATAATGAACTCATCCAGTATCAGTATACATACATACGTATTTTTCCTCTCACCTGTAGTGCTATTTATCTGTCCAGATAGTTTTAGTGCAAGTTGCTCAGTTTTGGATATATCAGCTGTAGAGAAGTGTGACTTCTCACAAATATAATGGGACAAAATTGCACAAAAAAATTAAACACCATTGTCTTACTGAAGATAATCCACAAACCTTGTTGTGAGCAGTTTCATGTGGAATATACCAAACTACACCCATCAACCATATCACCATGCTAGCTAGCTCAGCGGTGCTAATGCTACATCTCAATCTCAAGGAGTATACAATTAATGTTTGGTAGATGCTATTTGGTGGGTGGAGTAGCCAAAAGTGATCTGTATAGAAGAGACAAACTATGATGTTTGCCAGAATCTAACCAAGTAATTTTGTTGCCTAAATCCAACCAAACTGACTGAAAACTGAAAATACTGATAAAACTATAAACAACACAGGTACCACTGACACGAAACCTCTTCATCCACTGCAGCCTCCTAATAATAGTCAATTTTTCACTCTCAGTTGCCAAAATAAGGGGGTCAGGTCACGTGTAAATAACTGAATAGCTGCCGTACCCAGGTAGACCCATTAAACACTGTTAATATTTATATCCTGTGCTGTCACAAGCACGAGCCTCTCATCCATGGGTAGAAGCACACTTCCTGCTGCACAGTGAATTCAACATCTTGTACCAAAACTATCTAAATGGATAAATAGCACTACAGATAATTTTGATTTGGGGGTCAACAGCTCCTATAAGTGTGCAGCAGCTCTATAATACTATTTTGTGGAAGTATTTGAGCTGCAGGAGAACAAAATTCATGCCGAACACTTTTATAGAGAAGGATTGTGTTAACACCAGAGTCAGACATGCTTTCAGGAGCTCCTCCCCATCCTGAGTGCTTCACCAGAGGTTGATTCATTCACATCACCGTATTTTTTCAACCAAAATGAAACGGAAATGTATTTTAGAAGATGAGACACACTTCGCAGGGAGGAAAAAGAATAACAGAAGGAGCCCGTTGGCAAACGAGGCCTCAGATGCCTACTGACCCATATCTCTGTTAATTAGAAATGTAGTTTATCTCTCACACACCCCTGGACCTTACAGTGAGGCCACTTTACCCCATAAAAACGGACAAGGACACAGATTTGTGTCAGTGCCGTGGCCTCTCTGTGACACAAACAGCTCTTATCTCACGTCTATCTGTTCCCCCCGGAGATGTTGTTGCAGTGTTTTACATGTGTCACTGACATTTGAGAGCATGTTTTCCTCATGCTAAATATTATATTTTAGGCTGATGCTGATGATTTATTCCTGTTTTCTTTTAAGGAGAAACACTTTAGAAGTCTGTGTGCGAGCAGCGGAAATTGATTAATTGTTTCAGTACTTTACATGCAATGTCCTTATGATAAACATCTCGGTTTTCAAGGGTCAGGTTTTTTAACCTCTATCCTTGTGTTCCCTTTGAAGGCAGAACACTTTAGCCATCTCCCCCATCTTCTTGGTTTTATTTGTCCGTTGCTCCTTTTTTTTCTGTAGTTGATACCACCTACTTTGGCTTTGTGTCTGTGTCTCCATGTTAACTCGGTTTGTGTGTGTTTGTTTATGTGTCTCGTAAGTCTTGGCCAAGCAATCTTGGCCTGGTTGCCTGCTGTGCTGTCTGTCATTCCTGCTTCCATTGACATTCAGACTGAGCAGCTGTGCCTCTTCATGTTTTTCAATTAGACATCACTTCAAACCAGCCTGTTTGGAATTTAAAGGGCTCACTCCTTGTTTACACACCCTGGGAACAAGGAGAATAAAATCTCTAGTGAGGATTTTTTCCTGAAAAATATATATAGATGAATATGCACACTTTTTCATGTGACCTTGTACTGTGCTTTACTCAGTGCCTGTGATGTTTTCCTGTGTGATGCTGTGATCAATCAAATAGACATTAGAAGAAAGTGAGACTTACGTGAATTCAGCTGCCTCTGAAAATCCATTTTGTTAGTGGAAAACAAATGCACATGACATGGAATTTTATTTTGAAAGGGGAAAAAATGCTTTATTCCTCATTATTTTGGTGGATTAAAAAAAAGCAGCAGTGGATAATCACAGCAGATCCGACTCATCTCAACAGGTGTTCCCTCTAGGCACTGGGAAAACAGCCGAGCACCCAGAAGTGGGACTAAATAACCCAAAAGGCTTGCATTTTTCCAATCACAACAGAGGTGTCATTTACGTCCCCGTCACCAGGCGTGACCTGGACCCAGACTGAGCCCTGAGGAGACACGCTATTGATCCGCACAGCCAAGAAAGCCAGCTGCCATTAAAGCCATGACAGTGGAACTGTACGGCATCGATCGGCAGCGCCGTGGCCCCAACCATATTATTTATAGAGGAGAGCTCCATCCACTACTCTCTTATGTCTGATAATTGATGGCAAGTGGGGCCTTGCTTCCTACCCTGACCCCGACAAACTGAAAGTCAGATGGATTACATCTAACACAATTATGATTGATATTATCAGATTACGCCATGCACGACAAGGCATGCTGGGTGAGCTGAGGTATTCACTCTTGCAAGTTGTCTGACTTAATTCCTCCAGTGGGAAAAATGGTGGTTCTGTGGTGAAGGGCTGAAGGTGCATGTGGTTGTGTACAATATATATTGTCTGTGTGGGGAAGTAATGAGTTGGAGCATGTGTCCTGATGAGCAAACGTAAGCTCAGAAGTATAACCGAATCAGCCTTTAAAATGAAAGGAATAGTTGGGATTTTTTGAAGTGGGGTTGTATGAGGTGTATCCTGTCAGAGTAGAGTCGATTTCAGCATGCCCTCATTTTGGAGAAGCAGAAAGGGGCACCAGCACTGAAGCTAAGCAATGTATTGGTTTGGACGGGGTCAGCAACAAAAGGTATTTTAGCCACTTGAAAAGGTCCACCTAAAAAATGTAATATCAAGTGTAATATCACTTTAAGTGTACGCTATGCTTAGAATATTTTCACAGCTTTACCTTGCCGCCAGGCAGCCTTTTCCAATGAGAAACCGCTATTATATGAGCCAAATATCACTCTCTCCAAAGCAACCAGACTCCATTGGCAAAATCAGTCATTTTACCATGCAGCACACAGGAATTACTGGTCCACCAGTGGCCTTGATTTGCGTTTTTGTGTGACTTTGGTGTTTTAAAAGGTTCATTCGGATTCACCAAATGTTTTTTAGGTGGCTAAACTATGTTTTGCTGCTGACCCTGTCCACAGGAGTACATTGCTTGGTTTCCAACACCGGGACTCATGCTGCTTCTCCAAACTGCAGCGATGGCAACCTCCATCTCCTGTAGGTAATGCACTGACTATGGATAACCAAGCACCTTATATAACCCCACTTCAAAAAATCTTAACTATGCCTTTAAGAAGCAGAATATTGAATATTCTCTATGAAGCTAACATAAAACACCCATGTTACCACTAAGTTTCCAATCCTCTCCTGCAGAAAGTGTGAAAATATCCCCACAGTTCAGTTTGCTTGACTCGAGTAAATTAATAGGTTTGCTGAAATCTAAGTTGGTGCATTCCCTCATTGATTTATTTCCACCACATTTATATGAGCTTCCCAAGTGTAATGATTGGATTGGGCACTTCACATTTTCTTCCACCTCAATACATTAACATTGTTTTATGGTTTTGTGGGTTTCCTTTCCTTTTGGAAAGAGCACTTCCTCTGTCTTTCTTTTGTCATGAGAGATGCATTTAGATAATGAGTTCTTTCATCTGTTTTATCCAGGGGTGAAACCTACAAATTACAACTACCAAAATTACTGTAACTAAGTCTAAAATTGTACTAGTAAACTTAAATTGACTTTACTACAAGGCATTATGAAACAGTCTCAATTTAATACTGATATCTTGATATGACCTACATAGGCAAACAATGCCATCTACTTAGTTACTTTTAAAATCATAATTCACTGCTGAGTAACTGAATACAACAGCACTTGTACTTGAGTATAGATTTCCAGTACCCTTTCAGACACAGAACCTGAACCTGAAGTACTTAATTTTTTAAGTTTTTACCTACAGATAAAGTCTGGCTTACTGTATATTTGCATGCATGTATGAGCGAACTTGTCCATGCTCATTCGCCTGACTATGAAACCTTGATTGTAGACAAGGCCGGCTCAAAGTGGCGCATTCAGAGAGCTGCAGCAGAAGGCTGCACAGACCCTTCTTGTCCCATCAATGACCAGCAGACTGTTCTCAATCCATTTCTTTATATGTTATTATTATGTGGTTCACTTGCATTTTTTCTCTAATTCAATTACCCCAGATGACTATAATGCAATTTAGACACTGTTTATTATTCAATTACAGGACATATCTCTCCCTCTCAAACATGCAATGCTTGCCCTTAAAACCCCTCTTTATGGTTCAGAAGTTTCTGCGGAGAGATCATCGTGATCGGGAATTGAATTAACGTGACAGAAGGGGTAGCTCCTTATGAGACTTAAATTGTAACGACAAGCCCGTTAAAATTCATTTTCCACTCTGATTAGATTTAGCGTTATCATCATTGCTTCACAGATATGTCTGTTCTTCATTCATATTTGAGAGCGAAAAAAAACATAAATCTCACAAATTGGTTCCTGTCTGCTCTTGTTAAAATGATGGAGATTTATGGCTCGGCCGCGGCACAAGGTCTCAACCACTCTCCTGTCCTCAACATCAGCTTCATGAATATACCAACAAAAATGTTTCATTCTCCAACAGTCACAGCAATTGCGGCAAATTAAATTAAATCTGCATCTGTCTTCTGTTAGATTTTTATGTCCAATTAATTAGCAAAACTAACATTCTTATTAGATACTGAGAGTGTGTGTGTGTGTTGCACAGTGGAGCACTTGACTAAATGTCTGCTGAGTGTTTTAGCAGGAAACATGTTTAATATTGTAATAAGCACTTTCAAATTGGCCTCCCACTTAAGGTCTTGTGTGTATGTGTGTGTGTGTGTGTGTGAATTCTTACACTACTTCTGTACTCCACTAAGGAGCTGGATTAGATTTTAGGGTTACTTTGGGGGAATGTTCACACTAGGGTTGATGTAAAAAGAATGCATGTGGTAGAGATGGTTATATGGTTAGTGTTAATTAATGTGCTAAATTAATGTCCTCACCTAGCTAACAAATAGCATTCCCATCCCAGAAAAAGCCTGACAGGTTTCTATCTCATAATAAGAATGTTGTGAAAATGTTTCCCCCCCCGAGGTTCCCTGTTGGTAGCCTTTATGGTAACCTTCCCACAATGTTCTAAGAATGTTGCATAAATGTACAGAATGTTCTAGGGCTTTAACCCTTTTCATTGACTTTACATTAGAAGAACTTGCCGTTGTAACATGTAAGGAATGTGAAGTGGAACAGTCATCAAACCTTCCCCGAACAGTCAAATAACCTTCCCAGAACAATATGGAGATATGAACAAAAAGTTTTACATCAGGTAAACTTATCATTTTAACTTACAGGGAATATTACGTGGCACGTTCAAACTTTCCGGAATATTCAACTATCTTTCCGAGAATGTTGTAGAAATGCAACCATAATGTTAAACATACGATTATAATTTTGAGGGAACATTAAGGGGAAATGATCAAGTAACCTTCCTGGAACATTCAGCCATCCTTCCAAGAACATTCTAATAAAGTAACAATAATTTAGGTCAGAAAAACTTGCCGTTTCAACATCTTGATTAAGGGTGTTAAAGGGGAACACGTGACCGTCCTGGAATATTAAACCAGTATTCCCAGAATGTACTGGAAATGTATCAGTAATGTTTTCAAGTAGGAGAAACTTAACATTTTAACATCCAGGGAACGTTCAAGTAAGTGAAACATTTAACTTTTAACCTTCACACATCCCAGATTAAACATAACAATAACTTGCCATTTAAACATCCAGAGAACGCAACAACATTCCCAGAACCAAAAACAAAAGTTTCCAGAATGTTTTGGGAAACAACTTTTGCTAGTTGGGCACCTGATGGTTAGGTTATTGCACAGTAAATAAAATGTGTGTTGATTTGTGCTTGAGTGTATGTGTCTGTGTGCCTCTCCTGGCGCTCCCTCCAACAGTGTGAAGAAGTGGAGGAGGTGAGGAGGAGCAGTCTGGCTGGCTGACTCTCCTGCTGCTCTGGCTGGCTTGCTGAGCCAAGTGCGTTTTAACACCTGGAGTCCTGGCTAGGCCTTCTCCAAGCACCACACTATAATGACTTGTTAAGGAGCTCAATAGAGGCAATTCACCTGATGAAAAAGAGACGGGGGGGAAAAAACTACTTGAGATATTGAGTGTCAGCCAAACACAAAAATGTCCCATTCATAGGATGGTGTGTGTTACACTACGGTTAGTCTCTATCATCTTAATTTAATGGCCTCCTCTCGTTTGTGATATTTGATTTCATTTTTCACTTCAGCAAAGAGAGGAGGACCTATATGTATGGTCAACATATGGCACATATTAGATTACTCATATATTGTGTTTTGTTTTGGCAGTATCATCTTTCTTATCCAATGGCTTCATGCAACATATGTTCTCTCCCATTCCTCATATCACATCAGCTATTGAAGTCTATCTGGTGTCTGATAGCAGCTATTATACTACTTTATATCTGCATAAAGGAACACTGAGCTCTGAGTAACTAACAGGTTTTTGTATGCCTGTTAAAACAAAAAAGTTGACTGGGAACTTGTTATTAACATGAGGACTACAAACCTGCTGAACATTCTGGAGCAATCAGGCTCATTAACTGGAACCACTGGGGCTCACTGCTTTGCTTAATGGCACTTCAGTGGTGGTTGTTCAAGGAGAAAATCTTCCTAACGGTTATTCAAACCATTTACAAGAGTCTGCAGCCACACTAGCAGCTTTGTGAGGCTTAAGGTTTGGTGAATCCGACTTGAAACACTTGTATGAACAAGCCTCACAGAAGAAAGTGAGAGAGAGGAAAAGAGGTTTAGGATGAGAATACAAAAACTTGCATGAGGAATTCAGTTGCATAAGGCTGAATGTTTACCATGTTCCCTGTCTTATTTTAGCATGTAAGCTCTAATTAGCAAACACAGAGTACAGCTGATGCTGATAGCAATGTCATGAGTTAGTTATGTATTTAGATTAGATTTGGTCAAGGGTCTTTTCGCCCCTCAAAAAATATGTTTTTGTTTTATTTTTGTTACATTGTAGATGGGCATGTGTCTGACGTCTCCCTCTTGAAATGTAAAAAAAAAATGTGTTGGAATTTTTGTGAGTTTTTTCCAACTGACTCTTTAGCCGAAATGTCAACTGTAGCCTCCCAGGTAGCATGTAAACATGGCGTCGATGTATCGCAAGACTTCGTATATCTCGCGATATTTTTGTGCATCCATTGAGAGATATACAAAGTCTCGCGATAAATCGATGCCATGTTTACATGCTACCTGGGAGGCTACAGTTGACATTTCGGCTAAAAACATGGTGTAAATGGTGTCTTTTGTGGTTAAATTTGAATGTCGCGGCTCACGGACACTTGGATTACACCACATGAGCAGGATGGTGACTTTTTGTGTTTGTTTTGTGTTCTTTCTGTTTTTGTTTTTTTTTACATTTTATCCGTGGTCACCATTCACTGCCATTGTAACTGGATTTGGCTGCAACCCTGTTTTCTGCTGAAAAAAGGATACAACAGGAAAAAAGGATTGTTTTGTGAACTGAAGATCTTCACCCATCCTCACATCAGCATAGAGGTGAGTACATATTGAGTGGATTATCATCTAGGGGTGGAATAAGCATTGTGAAACATTTGGGATAATGTAAGTACAACAACAAAATATATATGTCCAGCATTTTGGACATTTTAAAGCCAGAAGTAATTGTGCTTCTGACTTGTTATTATTATCTAGTGTATTATTCACTGTATTGGTTGTAATCATGGCAGTAGGCTTTTTATCAACCCTTTTAATTTTGATTTGCTGAGTTATATAACTTTGTCTGAATCTTTTAACCAACCCAGCTGACAATTAATCTGGCTGGAGTCTGCAGCTCTCTCTCACACAGTCCAATGAAGCACCGGCAGAGACAACAGAGCACTGGAAACACTGGCATAATGCTTTGCTGGAGGGAGAAAAGTGACATCATCCTGGACACTACTGGACACCAGAAGCTTCCTGTTTTTTCCCCTCACAAAACATAATGGCAGTTTGTCTCTCTGGTGGTGTCCAGTCTTTGTATCTCTCCTCAGGAAGAGGAAATCCATGCTGAAGGCGAGCTGTGGCTCTCCAAAAGAAAGTGATGACTGCAGAGAAAACCCTTTTAACGTATAAATACTGTCATACAGAGCTGGTCAGGTTGAACTGATGTAATGAGTCTGCATCAGGACAAAATCTAAGTTGTCTACCAGCACACAACAAAGAAATAAGTTTCATTACACTATGATTTGTTTTAAATATTACCAGATTGTAAAATTCAGTTCATGTTCTTGTTTGTATTGACACCTTTAGTGAGAAATAACATAATGTTGCTGTGATGAGATTTATTTTCTCTCACCATGTTCGCTGTGGCATCCTAAATGAATCATCAATTGTCTCATGTCTCTGTCTTTATCTAAATTGTATTATAAAGTCAAAACGCAGTACAATACATCTTCAGCACAGCTATCGTGGCAAGTAATTGAACATATCAGTTCACAGAAGCTAATAAGGCCTAGTTTTGTAATGTAGGAATTGTACATTGACAAACGGATTGCATTTACTTCCTCCTGCCCTGCTTATTATCAGTAACTTGTAATATAAATATGCAAATCTGCTGCTTGAACTTTACAATCCTCCGTTGAGGCTATTCATCTCCTTTAAAGTGTTCATTTACATGTGGAGAGCCCCCATGCATCAAGCCGTGTCATTTTGAAAGCAAATATTAATCAATTTTGCATTGTGGATTGCCCCGGAGCAGTGTGTAATACATGCGGTGTCTCTGCCAGGATGGATGTGCGCAGACGCTTCTCCACTCAAACTTCTGATGATAACTGTGGAGAGGCGTTAAGAGGACTCTGTATCACTGAGCTTTATCATATTAGGTGCACACATGCCCTGTCATGCTCCACTCCTGTCATGCGGCCCTTTTTTTAAAAATTATCTTTATTCAGCACTGGTGGGTAGTACTGAAAACCTATACTCAAAAGTGAAAATTACCATTTGAGAAACATACTCAGGTAAAAAAGTATGTGTTTAATAAATTACTCAAAGTACAATTTAGTTTCTATGTTAATATTCTTTGGGCTGTGCTGCAAATATGACAGTTACACTAGTGTTTAAGCTGGCATTACGTTAGGTTAGGTTAAGTCTATAGTAAACCAATTTAAAAGCCCAACAGACCACTGGCTAAGTCAATAGAGAGGCCATGTCTCTAAAATGAATGTTCGTAAATGGCAAGAGGCCTGTTGATCCCATTTAAATTGCAGGCTACAACGGTTTACACAAATGTTTGTCAATTTAAAGGATAATTTTACAAGTCAAGAAAGTCACCGTTTGTCATAAAACTAAGTACGAGACCATGAAGATACATGTAATTAAAAAGACATGACATGATTTTCTCCCTTCAAAAGCTAACATTAGCCACTGAAGCTACGATGCCTGTGTGTTTTTGTACGGGGCTGAAGTCACAGGGGTCTTGTTCGTTCTTTCGCTTACTGTCTTACAAAAGTACCAGGAGTCGCTGGATAAAACACTCCAGGTAAGAGACCGTTACAAGGGACTGCGGTGTTGGTGCTGACGACATATATTGTGCACAGCAAGAAATGTAGTTCTCTGAGTGGTTTCACACAAAACTGCGACAAACCTACAACAAACTTCAACTTTCTTGTCTTGTAAAATTATCTTTCAACTTGACAAAAAACATATATGTGATGCATGACACAATTTTTCTGACTACTGTTCACTGGGCACACATGAAGAGGAGGGACATTGCCTCT
>JAJHUR010007043.1:3326-15487 GCA_027495735.1 Lutjanus campechanus | reverse complement strand
TTTAATAGGGTTCACGTCCACAAGCTGCAACCCACCCATGGCACAGTTACACAGTTTAATAAATCAGACAATGACAGTGTTTTACAGCTGTTTTTTTTCAACCAAAAATACTTTGCGCTGGTTAGGGGGTACTTGGCTGAAAAAATATTTTACAGGGGGTACATCACTGAAAAAAGGTTGAGAACCACTGATCTAGAGTCTTTGTGCAAGTCCACAATGATTCAGTTGCTATGGATATCTAAGAAATAAAGCATATAAAGAAAATTAGAAAAATAAATTAAACTTAAATAAAATATAAATTAAAGTAAATCAAATTACTGAGATAGAACAAATCATATGTGAGTACAGTGAACTTTCTGGCATGGGTGTTTTTCATCTTTCTTATGCATTTGTTTAGTAAAGAATATTAATTTCTGAATGCATTGCACAATGGTAGGGATTTGGCATAAGGACATTTGTGTACATAACCTAGAGTCTAGGTAATCATGCAAGGATCTCCATAAGTTTTGAATATGCACTTGAGTTTGTAGCTTGCCAGTAGAAAGTAACGTTGTCGTGTAGTCATGTCGAGAGGGGAACCCCAGACCCGCAAAAGATCTCGCGAGAGCGATCATTTTAACCCAAACCTTGAACTTTGTCTAACCTTAACCAGGTATTTATTGTCCTTAAACTCTCACAGATCTTAATCGCAGCCTTGTGGCATTGTAAAACATAATTACTTTGTACAACATGCACAATTAATAAACAACGTGTACAAACCTCGCGAGAGTTTTGCAAATCCTGGGTTGTAAATACGACCGTATAAAAAGAAATCAGAGTACCTACACGGTCAAATTAGAAGGTGACACAGGAAGTTGTGCCGTTGGCGCGAATAACAACAACAAGGGTGATGTTTTAATTTCGCGAAACCATTATCGTTAACAGCAAAAGTATGAGAAAAATTATAATATTTTCTTCAATACGATGGAGACTAGTAACCTTTTCTTCATGATAATATGAATAGTAATGGTCTGTGAAGTATTTTTTATAGTTAAAGGCTTGTTGAATGTTAGCTAACGTTAACCGGTTACACAATTCCTTTCTAGTAAGTTGACGCAGGCCCAGTCAACCTGACACTACCGTTTGATAAGCTCTTACTTTTCGTGGAGTTTCTTATTGACAAGCCATACTCACCGTAAGCTAGTTCCTCATGAGGTGGGGTTCCTATTGTTTACTGTCAGCATCGGCACTGCGCATTTTTCTGACAGCCTGAGTCGCTCAAGAGGAGGTAAGTAGACATTTGGTTAGCTAACAGGGCTGTATTAAATTTAGTGAGCAGATATTGAGTACATATAATATACTGCTAATCTATACCCAGTTTAGTATTTGTTTGCTGAAATGTCAAATGCAGCTTTAAGAAACGACGCAGAATCATTGCACGTTATCCGTACATGATAATGGATAGACCCTTTTCACGGCAGTAATGATGGTCCCGTCCCATTAAGTGTAATAGAGCCTTTCCAGTGAGCCAACATTAACAATATCAGCACCTTGACTGTTTGACCTGAATGGATCTGAAACTTAATTGGTATCATTGCATCACTGATGCATGGACAGTAATGGTATATATATCACGGCATATTAGTTTTTGCAAAATATCAGTATAAATGCTTCTGAAGGGGTAAAGCACCGGTATGGCAACTGCATGTCAGCTATTGCTTCACTCTTTATTTCTCAAGATTTTATTTAGGTTTATAACTATATACAATAAAAGCTTTGCTAACAATCCCAGACAAAACAAAACACAAGTCAAAGACAAATAAAGATGACAGTACAAAACAAGACTCACACCAACACTCATTTACTCCACATAAATGCACAAGCTCAACATCTGTATATTACTATTTGATCAACTCATTCACTCAATAAAACGATCCTCAAGATTGTAACCAATTGTTGCGTCCTAGGTGGCATTCTTGTCCACTTATCCTTCATTATAACAACACCACAAAAAATTTTAAAATAATAATAATATAAATGAAATAAAACAAAACAAAAACAAGTTTTGGACAATTTTTTTTTCCTCTTTTCTTTTTGCACACAATGCTTGTAATAATACAATGCTCTCCCCTGCTCTGTGTCATGGGCCACGGCAGCTCCTCCACATACACCGACAGACACGAAACATGAATCCAGGGACAAATTATGGACCTTTTTTGGTCAAGCAAAGTGAGGGCTCTACCAGTCAGCACAATATAGTCAAAATTCATACCATAGGCCAAATTTATAATGGTGTACTTCCTATACCATCCACCTATAAGTGGTAACACCTGTGTTAACCCTACTATTTCATGTAAAACAGCTGCTGTGAAAAGGGTGTATTGTGAACTCAGAGGCAGTTTAAGACAGCTAATGCCATTATATCAAATGTTAAGTCTGTCTGTGGGGTTATTTAACTTACAGGTTGATCATGTCCAAACAAGACAGGGGGGCCTTCATTGTGAAATTTGTGGAGAGTAAAGGACAAAAAAACGAGTATGCTGTCAAGGCGTATGAGGTAATCTCCACTGTCTGACTCCAATTTATTATTGATGATTACATTTTCTGCTGCTGCTCTACCATCTCTTTGTTTGCAGTTGATGATAATGTTTGTCTCATGTTTACACAGGCCATTTTGGAGCTGCAGTCTGAAAAGTACTTGAAAACCATCGATGAAGATGCTGTTTTGCAAATGGAACAGGATGACAAGTCTCTGTTTGTCTTCAGCAGCTTCACCAGCCCAGCCTTTCTGCACTGCGAACGGGTCTGACTCAGTATTTGATAGATCAAATCTTTGATTCTGAATTTCACAAGTTTTGGTGATATGCTGTAATGGGGAGTAATTGCTCTTTCTCACTGTTTGTCATTTAGCTTGGCTGCCGATTGGTGAGTCCACTGGTGGTACTGCACTGCCTGCAGCAGCAGCAATGTGTCCCCAGAGCAGAGAAGCCCGTCTATAACATGGCAATGGCTGACATCACTATATCCTGCACAAGTCTGGATAAAGCAACACGGGTTTGTTTACAGTGTCTGATACTCAACAGATTGTTGCTTAGCAGTGTAATTAATACTAAATACATCAATAGGATGTTACATCTGTCTGACCTTTGACAAGCTACCATTAAGAATACCGTCTGCCACCTATTTGTCAGGTAGTTCACTCGCCACCTTAATCCAGTAACAGTAAAGCCACACTGTTTTGACTTCTCGAACAACAAAGATTGATGTATCACATTAAATGATGAATTGAAATCCAGTAACACTACATCCACAAAATTCCTCTCACCTTGCTCACTTTGCCACCCATCAGAGCTGTACATGAAAAATAACCAGGAGTACAAACATGTTGATAATCTGTGTTTAAGTTATTTACATCAAAATAAGTTTGTATTTGTGGACAAATAATCTCCATTATCTTTTCCAAAGCTGGTAACAATCGTATAGGGTGGCTATGTGTACCAGAAAATGGTTCAGCTGGAGTTAAGTATTGGGGAAAATATACTGTAAGTCAGCTCAGTGTTGTGTCTGTCTGATCGTCTGTCTCTCTCTACAGACGGAGGTGATGGATCTGGTGCAACTCATGGGTGGACGAGTCTATCTTGACCTAAATGTATCTGTCACGCACTTGATAGCAGGAGAGGTGGGCAGCAAGAAATACCTGGTAGCTGCCAGCCTGGGCAAACCCATCCTGCTGCCAGAATGGGTCAAAGCCTGCTGGGAGAAATCTCAAGACAGGTATGAAAAAATATACTGATTTTTGTGATGTATTTGTGGCCTCATGAACTCTTTTTGTTAAAAAGAAATCCTGCCCCCTTCAGTCTTTTCAGGTATACAGATCTGCCCATTGAGGACTATCTGTGCCCTGTACTGCGTGGCTGCACTGTGTGTGTGACAGGCCTCTCCAGCGTTGAGCGTAAAGAGGTGCAGCGGCTCTGTGAGCAGCATGGAGCCACCTACACCGGTCAGCTCAAAATGAACGAGTGCACTCACCTCATCGTTAATGAACCAACAGGCAAGTTACAAGCAGTTCCAGCACATTGGCCAATTTTTTCCCAATTTAAAAAAGATCTGTAACACTCAATAAGTGATAGAACATTAGATATCTTGTCTCTTTAGTTTGCTTTATTAATATATATATTCAATTCTATATTACAACTTTTACTTAAGTTGAAAATACAAACCATTCAACACCTTTTTTTTTTATTAAACATTTGGCATTTGACATTAGTTATTCATTTTGACCAAAAAAGCCAGGAACAGCTTAAAAGTCAGAGGGAATTCATATTTCCAAAACAGAAGTGTGCATTTCTTTGCAGTGTGTGTTATGGTAATTAACACTCACTTTTTTGTTTATTTTTAATCTAACTGAAAGTCAGGCATATCAATTAATAAATGCCATCTAGTATTTCAATTTGATTTTCAAGACTGATTTAGTAAATGAATGAAAATAATCAGTTATCAGTCAATTATAGAAATGGTCATTCTTGAACACGGTAGCCTTACTGGTGTCAGTGTGTTTCTGAGTGCTTGTATTCGTTCGCAGGTCAGAAGTATGAGTGTGCACGGAAGTGGAATGTGTATTGCGTGTCTCTGCACTGGCTGTTTGACAGTGTAAAGAAGGGGTTTTGTCAAGATGTGAGCCGGTACACTGTGCATCGTAACACATCAGAGAAGACTCGACCGCACACTTCCACTCCAACTGGCACCAACAAGAAGGAGGGTGAGCCACAGACAAAGAGTGAACTTGTTTGCTGTTTATTTTACTTAAAAATGTTACCTTTGCATCTTTGTGGTGTGATAGGATGCAACATAAAGTCTGTAATATATTATAATGCAGAATCATGTTTTTCAACTCCAGACGGTCCATCTCTGTTGGGCTTGAGCCACATCTCTTTCAACGCCAGCCTGCCAGTAAATGACACAGCTGTCACCAACGGCAGCGTCAGC
This sequence comes from Lutjanus campechanus, assembly GCA_027495735.1. NCBI lineage: Eukaryota > Metazoa > Chordata > Actinopteri > Lutjaniformes > Lutjanidae > Lutjanus > Lutjanus campechanus. Next base: position 10,522 of record JAJHUR010007043.1, on the reverse strand, counting down.
CGCCTGGAAGCTCCAGACCCCATGGATAGTCTGGACCTCACCGTCTGCCCAGCTGATGATATATTGGATGGCTGCAAGGTAAGAAGAAGAATATTTCTTTTCTTATAGAGTGTAGATTTCCTTAGTAATCTCTTGATTAAATCTGTGAAAATCAAATTTGAGGTTTTAGTCACACGTGTTAAATCTTGTGCAGCTGTATCTGTGTGGCCTGCCGGGGAAGAAACTGGAGAAGTTACGGCGTCTTGTGAACGTTGCAGGAGGTCTGCGCTTCAACCAGCCCAGTGAGGAACTCACACATGTGGTCATGGGAGACCTGGACCAGGACCTCACCAGTTTTCTGTCCAAAGCAACACACAGGTCTGAACTGCACATATTATTACTTTACATAGTATTTATTGCATCCTCACTTATAGAATATTTTTATTATTTTGTCTGTTTGAACCTTTGCAAAACACAAAACTATAAAAAGTACTGAATCGCAAGGTCTCTAAACATTTATAACACATAAACATCTTGAATCATACGGTTGATCGATATGTTAAAATTTTCCAACCAGCCTCTGTCAGCTCAACAACTAGATATCGCTGATATATTTGCATAGGTGTGTATATATTTGATGAACAAGAGTCAGCAGCAGCTCTCACTTGTTCTTCAAAGGCTGGCCATTAATTAGGCAAAAGAAAATGACAAATCGCTCCAAAAAACAATCAATATGAAGAGTAGTAAAGCTACAGCAAATGTGCTGCAAAAAGTTACTTATGAGACATTGCGGGGATTTTTACTATGAAATAAAGGCAAAAGGGCCTCACAATAGCTTCTTAAAAAGTGTGCAAAGGAGCGATTAAAGACTATGTGCTTAAGTGCTGTCAAAGTTTAATTTCAGTGCATATTGTTACATTTGTTTTGCATCATATGTAGTCACAATTGAGTAAAATATACAGAACCCTGGATGTAAAGTACTGTTGCAGTTTAGTATGTCTACAGTATGTTAAACCATTAAGGTGATGTTATGTATTTATTAGAAAATCAGAATAGCTTTATGTTTTAAATGGTTTCTTTCATTTTTATCTTTTCGTTTTGAATTCAGTTTCATTTTTTATGTAGATATCCCAGTTTCAATTGCAGATGCTGCTGCAGTGCCTCATTTAAAACTAAAGACATTTCCTTTATATTTAAATTTTATTTTAGTTAATTTTGTAAGCACATTATATGCTTGTCTTTTGTTCTTAAGCCTAGTTTTTGTTTTTTATTTTAGTTAAAAATGCTTTTTCACACCTAGTTTTAGTTTTTAGTTGCCTTTAATAAACTTGGCCTCTTCTTTACTTCCCAGACCACACGTAGTAACAGTGCAGTGGCTGCTGGACAGTTTCTCCAAAGGCAGTCTTCTCCCAGAAGCAGGTTACCTCCACCCTGACTGTCTGCCCCCAGCTGTGGCTGCTGTAACTGTGCCTGCTCATCACTCTCCCGCCTCCCGTGCCTCAGCTGGTCCCCCTGCGGCCAGCCCCAACACACCTAGGCATAAGAGAGCAGAGGAAGATCTGCTCTCGCAATACATGGATGATGACCCTACAGTAGGTAAGTACCTGTTATTTAAGGATTCACTTGGAGCTTTTACAAAATGCAGTTTTATGTGTTTTAGGTAATCTAATTTTCCTTCTATCCTCCAGCTGAAATGCCCCCACCAGCAGAGGTCAACAGTAGGAGGTCCATCAGTGCAGCAGCAGAGCCTGAATCAACCCTGCACGAAGCCAGCGAGGCGGGCCTGTTCTTTGGGAAGTGTTTCCTTCTTGTGGGCTTCAGCACGGAGTCTGAGGCCCAGCTCTCTCTGCTGGTGACAGAAAATGGAGGCAAGGTGCTAATGAGCCGTACACGTGCTGTGGCAGACTACGCGGTCGTCCCACTGTTGGGCTGCTCAGTGGAGGCCACAGTGGACGAGGTGGTCACTGACACCTGGCTGGTGAGATCATAATTCAGATCTGGTTTCATTTTGTTTGTGTATGGAAGATGGTGTGGCATTTCTCTTGGTTTCAGCGTGATCTGTTTTGTTAAATGGTTGAACAAATGGGCGTAAATGTTTTGTTACTCATCCTGTAATGAGGAGTTTCTTTTTGTTGCATATCTCATTTTTGAGGCAGCAGCTACAATTTTTGACCTAAAAATGACTGGTCAAAGACAAACAAGGAATTTTAGGCTCAAGGAACATGTGGTTTTCTAAACATTCGATCAACCAAAAAATAATTGTCAGATTCACTTGATAATGAAAACAATTGTTGGTTATAATTTAATTGATTTAAAATATATATTCTTCTCTGTCAGTTTTATGTGATATGAAAGTGCTTTATAAGTCTGATATCTGACAGAAATGTTTTGCTCATGTTAATGTTCAGGCCATGTGTGTGGAGAAGGAGTGTGTTCTGCAGCTGTCTTCCAACCCTTTGTTCACCCCTGTTCCTGTGATGGATGGACGTTTACCTCTCAAAGACTGCGTCCTCTCTGTCAGCCAGTTCACCGGAGCAGAGAGGGAGTCACTGGTGGAGCTGGCCAAGCACCTTGGAGCCAAGTATGTTTACATTGTTGTCTGACCACACATGCTAACACATGCTATTTTGCTGTTAGCCGACATTGTACAAACATTGAAGAGATAGTTCAGATTGAAGTGGGTTTCTGTGAGGTACTTTTTGAGAGTGTATTACCTGCAGTAGATGGGGGTCAGGTATGCCAGCAGGAGTACTGGAGTCAGAAATTAAGAGATGTACTCAACCAAAACATATTTTAACCACCCCAAAAAAGTCCACCTAAAGAAATCAATATCAGTTTATGTGTACACTATAATGAGAATATTTTTAGTGCTTTACTTTGCTGTCAGACAGCCTCCTTCAACAGGAAAATGCTGTTATATAATCCAAATATTGCTCTCTGCAAAACCACCAGATTCCTTTGGCAGAAACAGTATTTTTTCAGGAATTGCTGGACTTTGGTGATTTTCAACTAACCCACATGACCCTAATAAAAATGTAATAAGAATACTAGCACTTTCAATTATGTTACAGTTACTTGTGCTGTAATAGCAGTTGTTTTCGTGTTCGGTACAAGAATGTCAAACAAGGAATTTTGTACATTTTTCTAGCTGTAAGCTGTGGGATGTTGTTACCACTGTTAAATAAATATGGAGGAAGTCACTGGCTGTTGACATCGTTCTCTCTCCTGCGTACTTTTACCCTCATCAGGGCTCAACAATAAGGATTGGCCAGCCCAAGTAGAATGTTATGTCGAGCAAGTAAATCTAGCAATTCACTTGCCCGACTGGGCAAGTGGTAAAAGAGAACTGAACTACTATAACTATTTTGATAACTGATTAACCCTTGAAGTAAATTTGCATGCAAAAATAGCAGAAAATGCTGTTTTCAGCCTCTCAAATGTGGATATTTCCCAGTTTATTAGCATATTAAACCGAATATCCTTGGGTTTGACTGACAGAACAAGACATTTAAAGACATCACCTTGGACTGGGATGATTTTTTTTTAATAAAGTTTATCCACATTTGAGAGGCTGAAAACAGCATTTTCTGCTATTTTTTATATTTACAAAATGTTCATAAAATGGGATGAACATTTTTAGACATTGCAGCCCCAGATTAAACATGACAGTTAACTTTGTTGTTATTTGATAACCACTAGTAAATAAAACAGTTTGTACAAGGGCAAGTAAAAATTGACTTTAGGAAAGTAGATTTTTATCCACTGAAAAGTGGGAAAAAAAACTTAGCATTGAAGCTTGCTTATGCGTCCTGCTTGCCCATTGTGAACTACCTGTCTTTAAATTGTCATCTTTTTGTTTCCCCTCCTGCAGTGTCCAGGATTACTTTGTGCGCCTGGCCAACCAGAAGACAGGCATGATGGCCAGCACTCATCTGGTGTTGCAGACCCCCGAAGGCACAAAGTACCAGGCAGCAAGGAAATGGGGGCTCCCAGCTGTCACTGTGCGCTGGATACTAGAGTCTGCTCGAACTGGCCGAAGGGCAGAGGAGGGACGTTTTCTAGTTGACCTGCCACCCTCACCAGGTTAGAGAAGTGTCATGATTAAACTCTCTGTATGGATGTAATTGTATGTTTTATTTGTATTGGCTGGATATAAAACATGATGGAAGATAACAATTGTAGTAAATTACCATTGAGTCTATTTTATTTAACAGAAAAGTAAGTTTTGCCAGGCATATAGGTTGTTAGCTGTGATTTTGCAGTGCATTTTATTTGGTGTCTGATTCATTTGACAAGTGTTCACTGACTCTGTTGTGGTCTTCCCCAGATAGGGATGACGAGAGTTTTGTCGGTGGTTCCCAGAATCCCACCATGCCTCCACCAGCACGTGTCTCTCCAGAATTGCCTTTGCTTGGTGTCCAGACTGTTAAAGCCGTTACTCCACTGGATGTAAGTCGCTTCCAGAGCAAAATGTTTCGCTCCTTAGTGGACAAGATGAAGCCCAAAGAAGACATCAGCACCCCTAAACAAAACCAGGAGGGTGGCAGAGATAACCCCCTTCAGAGAGATCCCTCACTGCAGCTGGACACTCCCTCTCGTTTCCTCAGCAGAGACCAGCTCTTCAGGCCCTCCTTCAATATAAAGGTTTGGACACAGTGAGCAGCAACAGCAGCTAGAATTATAATTTGTAGTAACGTTTTAGGCTTTTAGTCATAAATCAATATATTAAAGATAATCCTATGAATATGTGTACCTTTTGTGTTCAGGATGCACTTGGAGCACTGGAGACTCCAGGGGGAAAGTCCAAACCAGGAGAGAGGGTGGAGACGCCAGAGACCCCTCTGACTGAGATCGTCAACAGGAACATGAAGGTGGCTCTCGCTAATAGCACCCGAAATGGCGTCTCAGATATGCAAGCCATCTCTGGTAGCCCAGAATTCACCAAGACAGCTGAGAAGGAGGTAAACGAAAACAAGGCATGTTTGACATATTAAAAGATTCTGTCAAGTGCACAAAGACAACATATAGGAGCCATTACAAATATCCCTGATGGAGGATCTTTTACGGTTACATAGTAGAGGAAAACCTCATTTATAGTACAAGAGAAAGTGAACATATGAGAGAGCAGCATACATACCGTCAATGCCACCTTATGTTTTTGTTTAAAGGTAAGAAAAGAAAAAGAGGCTGGCCCTCTGACTGGTGTTGTGATCTGTGTGGGAAAGAAGCTGAGCAGAATGCAGAGTGAACTCAACGCCATCGCTGCCTCGCTCGGAGCTGACTTCAGGTATTTAACTCGTGTAATCTTTTCTTCTTTTTTTTTCCAAACAGACCCCTTCTGAAATCAATTTCAGTGTAAGTGATGAAGGGACAAACAGTCCTTGTTCTTAGGAAAAATAAATTGCAAAGTTTGTCTGAAGTTAATGAGACATCAGCAGTCTAAATTAAACAGTGTATCAGACAGTGAGTGTGCATCTTCTGAAGCGAATGTGTTTTTAGTACCAGTTTTGTATTGCTCTGACCTGACTCAGTCCTTTTCCTTCCCTCTGGAGGCCCAAAGAGGGAATTTCAAAGTAAAGTCACATTAATTGGAATGTGTTCACTATATCTGTCTTATTCAGACTGCTGAAGCTTCATATCTACACAATAATAAATACTTAAATACATTAGTTATTTATTTTTGCACAGAAGAAGGACTGTGGGGCTTTGGTCTCTTGAAAATGTGATCACATCCTTTCATTTCTATTCCAGTAAATATGGACGCAAATAATAAAAACGTCTATTTATCAACTTGTTTTAGGTGGGCTTGTGATGATACAGTGACACACTACATCTACCAGGGCCGTGTGGGGGACAACACCCGGGAATACAGAGGAGTGAAGGAGAGGGGGCTGCATGTGGTCTCTCAGTACTGGCTGCAGGCTGTAAGTTTCCCACTAACAAAACACAGTAAAATAGAACCAGAGCTCTAATTTACTTCTCAACTTGTTTTCTACTCTTAAGTGCACCACACAGGAAGATATTGGGCAGTTTGCTCACAAACTTTGGAAAGCAGTTAATACATGTTCACTTGTAAATGAAATGGGACGGGAACTAATGGTTGTTTCAGTATTAATTAATCAGTCGATATCAATGATATCGAGCTTATGTGGTTGCAAATAAGATATCTAAGTATTTGTGCTAATGTGCTAAATATTGAGGAGACTTGCTGCAAAACTCAACTTGATTTATCATTGTTTTTATCATCAGAAAACAAAATGAGGAAGAAGTCTGTATGCTGTGGTTCCTCTTATCATTGTGTCCTTCAGTTAGGCTAATTTTTGTGACTGCACCCACAGTACATATCCATACACAGAAGTTCATGGCTAACAAGTTACCCATGCTATTTTGTGCAGTGTGCTGAGGAGCAGAAGCATGTCCCAGAGTCTCTGTATCCTTTTACATACAACCCCAAGATGAGCCTGAACCTCAGCCAGGTGCCCAACAGTTCTCAGAGGTCTCCACCTTCAACACGAACACAACGCAAAGACACCACTGAGGTAAAGAAAAAGTCATGGGTCTAAATATGTAATTTCACCTCTGTAAGTCATGGCTAAGATTCAGTGGACATTGGATGCTGTTCTGCCTTGAATTACGTATGAGAATCAATATTATGTCATCAGTAAGATCTGAGAGAGGAGCTAAATCATTAAAGCAGGGCTGTCTCATTTAATTGTCTGTTAATTATCTGTCTCTCAGTGTGAACATGTTACAGAAGCAGCCACAACCACAGAGGATACGACCTTGCGTCGTGTTAGTGATGGAAGCATAGATCAAGAAGAAACACGTGATGCTGCAGATAAAAGTGGTGGGTGTCTTTTTCCAGCTTTCATTCAATTCCACAAAGCTCCTGCACATACTTGATAGACATTTTTATTAATGAACACTGTTGATCATCTCCCGCATCCAGATATTTCAGAGACTCTAGAAATGAGAGAGAACCTGCAAAGACAGCTCCGGGAGATCATGTCAGCCACCAAGCTGACGACAGAGAGGCGTTCCTCAGTCAGACTCCGCAGGATGGGATCGGGAGGGGCCGACTCGAGCCCCCACACACCTGATTGGAGTCGGGTTGGACGTAGTGGGAACAGACGGACTCTGGAGGCTCTGAGGTAAGCAATTCAAACAGTGCGAAAAATAAAGATGTAACAGTCATTGGTACCACAGAGCGAAGAACT
>JAJHUR010007035.1:1437-19327 GCA_027495735.1 Lutjanus campechanus | reverse complement strand
TGTGGAGGGAACTTCACAATGCTGGTGTGAGGGCGCCCTCTCCTGGCAAATAATTGAATAGATTTTTGGTGTCTAATTTTAAAAAAGAGAGATCAGACTTGCTTCGAAATGAAGAGAAAATGTGGGAAATTAAAAAATGTATCGAAACTTTTTTTTTCTGTTTCTGGTATCTTACTAAAAGATACCTCAGCAGGGCTCAGACAAGCATGGTTAAAGCATAGTCTGACTAACCAATAACACCTGTTGCCAACAAGGAGTCATGTTCATGATGGTAGATTGTGTCAAGGAAACCATAGTTCACTGACCTGTATTTTCCAGTCCTGACTTGCACTCCTTTCATTCCACAGTGCTGGGCGCCTCCTACATCATTCACCAGATCATCGCCGATCATCAGCACCTGCAAGTGAAATGGCAAAGAAAAAGAGGGGATGTTATAATTTAGTTTAGGAATATCTTTATTTTGCCAAGAGTGGCAACTGTTATCTCCTCCTTTGGTTCCTGGTTCCTACCTACATATCATCAGCATTTGTCAGATCCATTTCAACCTGCCGTCTCTTCTCCTCATGTTTCTTTCTTTCTTTTTTTTTTAAACTTCTCAGCTATCCTTTCCCCTGACCTGGTGCTTATAGCCACAAAAGTAAAGGTTTTCACCACTAGTGTGAAAAATGTAATTTCTGGAGTAAATACTGTAGTAAAGGTCAACACATGACAGACAGGAAAAAAAAAGAAAAAAGAACAACCCTTAATAGCCTATCCTGAGATATTTCCCTGGATTGGTTTGTAATTCAAAATATGGACACAAGCAGAACAAAGGCTTTATCAGAGTTATATTAAACTGAGATACTGAAACTGGAGTAGGAGTTTAAATGGATAGTTTGGATTATTTGAAGTAGCAGCAGCAGCAAAACGTACAACTCCAACACCAAAAAAGGTGGGTTGCTGTGTAAAACATAAATAATTACAGAATGCGATGATTTGCTACAATTTGCCAACCTATATTCAATTGAATACAGTACAAATACAAGATATTTAATGTTCAAACTGATCGATTTTATTGTTTTTTGCAAATACACACTCATTCTGAATTTGATGGCTGCAGCTCATTCTGAGAAGTTGGGACAGGCGCATGTGTACCACACCTTTCATTTTAACAACAGTCAGTAAGCATTTGGGAACTGGGAATTGTTCTTGGTTGATATACGACTGCAGTTGCTCAACAGTCTAGCGTCTCTGGCATCATATTGTACGCTTCATAATGGACAACACATTTTCAATGGGAAACATGTCTGGACTGCAGGCACACCGGTCTACTAGCTGAACTCTTTAATACCAAGCCACACTGTTGTAACATGTGCAGAATGTGTCTTGGCATCATCTCACTGAAATAAGCAGTAATCCCTAAAAAAAAGACGGCATTTGGATGGCATCATATTTTGCTCCGCAACCTGTCTGTACCTTTCAGTATCTACAGCGCCTTCTCAGCAAGTTTCCCATGATGCCATGGGCACTAACACGCTGCCATACCATCACAGATGTTGGCTTTTGAACTTCACATAGTAGTAATCTGGATGGTTCTTTTCCTTTTTGCTCCAGAGAACACAGCATCCATGATTTCCAAAAACAATCTGAAATAGATTCGTCAGGCCATAGCACACTTTTCCACTTTTCATCAGTCCATCTCAGATGAGCTTGGGTCCACAGGTGTTGGCATTTCTGGTCTAATGATTCCTTGATTGGTTAACTTGTTTGTGTTACTGTATGACTTTGGTTAATCGGAACAAACCTTTTGAAAAACCAAAGTCACACAATAACACAAACTAACTAACCAACCGGGACAAAAGTAGACCAACTACTCCTGTGTTCTGTGAGATAAAATTACTGATATTGCCAAAGAAGTCTGGCTGCTTTGGAGAGAGTGAGCAAGAGCTCTTTTTAAATAACAGCAGTTTCCAGCCAGAAAAGCATAACATACACTTAAACAGATATTGATTTTTTTAGGTAGCTAAAATACATTTAAGCTGCTGACCCTGTCAAAGCAGTACACTGCTTAGCTTCCGACCCTGGGACTACTGCTGATTCCCCAAACTTGGGACGTGCCAACTGCCATCTACTGTGGGTAATATGCTACTATAATAGACTATGAGCACCACATACAACCACCTTCAAAACAATGTGAAATATCCCTTTAAGGAGAAAGCAGGTTGTGTTATTCAGTAATGCAGGGAGGTTGATCACACCTGGAGATAACCAGTATCATCTGAGGACTGAAAGAGTTTAGTAAAAGAATGACAGAAATATTAATGGTCTGCAAGTAGGGAGCGGTTTCATTTTGCTTTTTAAGTGAGTGACTCAACTAGTGATTCAAAGAACAAGAATTTCTACTTTGGAAAAAGACCTCAGCTCCACCATCTCTGAAAGCCTGGAAGCCTGGGTGAGTAACTGAAGGCTTTGGCAAGGACAGCAGATGTATCTGTGGATATATCCATGTCTCCCCTAAGAAAAGAAAATCCAAAGAAAAGAGTGAGGCTTAGGTTGAGCTGAACCAAGCTTTCTCAGAGTGCCAACTGCCAGGTCCAAATATAGATAAGCTTAAGAGAGACGGCAGTGATGGAGCGCAGTGTTTAGACTCGAGATACAATGAGATGGACAGATACCAGGGATAAACATTAAACACATGTTCAGACACCTGCTCAGAAAAAAAGAAAGAGCGAAAACACAAGAGTATACAACTGAACAGGAAGCGTCTTGGCTTTGCTCTGTGATGGGTTTCAGCATGTAGACTCTCTCGTGTGTCAGAGTCTTCCTGCTCCAACTGCCAGTGACTAAATACATCAAGCTAACAATTAGTAGGTGTGGTCAAGTAAACAGCTTAACGCAGAACAGGTTTGTCACTCTGGGAAAAGTGTGTGGAGTGTTAACAGCTCAGCACTACAACATATATGTACTGATTAGGGGTGTTACTATTTTGAAATTAAGTTGAAAATCGTTCAAAATGAGCTTTCGGTTTCAATAATAAAAATCAAAGGCAGAATCGTCACTTTTCCAGTTTTTTTTTCTTCTTTTCTCTACACTTCCACCTACTTGTGGTGCCTGGCGCATCTCTGAAGAAAAAAACACCTCAAAAGACGACACAGCATAGCTTACAGTCCGTTATATCACATTTGATGATACTTTGGTCAACAGAGGACAAAGTTTGCAAACATGAACTGCAAGAGCCTAAAAGACTGTAGACAGGATAACAGACATTTGGACTAAACTCTTGTCAATTTCACCAGAGTTTTAATGAACAGGCTGCGTGTATCTGTATATATGTCTATAAATAACTGTAGTTTTATTTTAGTTTACATTCTATTTTTTCTATCATATTAGTTATCTGTTTATGTTCTGTGTGTGTGTGCAGCATGGGGGGACCACAACTTTCATTTCGTTGTGCAACCCTGTGTTGCATAATGGCGAGTTAATGATCTTGATAACTTGATATTTGTGCCTCTACACAAGGTAAGTGACACATGACACTGAACACAGCATGAAGGAAATTAGACACCTGGTCATTAAAGCAGGATTTAAAATCAAGAACTTTCTGGTTTGCATGTGGGAGTAACAGTAAAAATGTTACAAAACAAAAAAACTGTGGGTTTGGTTAGTTAACACTTCACATCCTGTCATGTAGCTTCTCACTAACAGCCTTTTTCCATGTAAATGGCACAATTGCAGATGCTGACTGCTGCATATTTGCCACTCAGAAAGAGGTTATCACAAACAGTATGGCGATATAAAGTGCATACTGTCTGTATAAACTGGCCTGTTGAAAACTGATCACTGACTTACTTTCCATTTCGCTCAAGGGTCAAAACAGACTCAAAGCATAAAAGAATCGCCACAGCAAAGCCAAACATTTACCATTTTTTAGCCTAAATCAAAGAAGTGAAGTAAAAGACATTATTGCACAACAAACATTACACATGTACTACCTTGTATTGTGGATGTATGCAGTGTCATCCGTTGTTACGTACCTCATTTGGTTGAAGGCCCATGTCATTGAGAACACTCTGGAAAAACATTGGGGATGGCTTTCCAATGACTTCAGCCTTTAAATCACAGGCATACTGTAACAAATCAGATAATTAGTCATTGCCCACATGTACAGAAGTAGTGTAATCAATTCTTAATATCAATGCCAATACTGCACCCACTGTACCTCCAGAGCCTTCATGTAAACCCCGACATCTAGTTTCAAACCATCCGTCTCTTTATAGTACCTCCTATGAAGAGAGCAAAACATCACACTGATTTTGTGAAGACATTGTATGTTTCATGTTGTGCTTACTACTTTGAATAAGCAATATAGGAACACTGGATTTTAATCAGTATCCTCTTACCCTTGACCCAAAGAGAACAGCACTGGTTTCTCCAGGCCTATTAGGACCCTGAATGCATCATTCAGGTTCTGGTAGGAAAACTTTTCAGCAGCGTCTCCAATCACTACGCAGTTTGGGTTGGACTTGTCAACACAGTCAAACTCAGGGAGAAGTCCTGCAGAAGAGTAAACACACTGTTAAGGGTTGGGTCATTTTAAGGACAATTCTGGTGATATTCTATACTTTTCATTTTGTCTGTATAGCCAAACTGATTGTGCCTCCATTGTTCTTCAAAAATTAACACTTCAGTTGACCACAACGATGCGCTGGGTGTGCTGCATTATCAAAGGACATGGGAACTGTAGTTTGTTAGGCCTCTTGCAATATTTTCATATTCTTAACTTATTTTTTCCGTAAATTAAGCAGATTCAGCAAACGCTGAATGTATGTAAATGACCCACGTAAACATGATGAATGCCACCTCTAAGTAACTGAGCGCATTACCATCATACACCAGCAGGTGAGGCCGTAGACCTCTCTCTTTCAGGACAGCTACGGCTGCAGGAGCAGGAGAGAAGACCTCAGACACAGATATGTCAAAGCCCAGTCTCTGGAGCTTGGCTACAAACGTCTCTCTGGCGGCCTGGGTCTCATTGGTGCAGAAGCGCAGCTTCAGGTCGGAAGCCTTGAGCCTTGAATGAATGGGTCAGGAGGTCAGAATGAGGATGGGACACACAGCTAGTAGCAACACAGAGACACTGAAATGAAAACAGCCCCCCCATAATGTTCAAAAACCACAGTTTTAATCATGCACACAGACCCTTTAGGAGTCTTGCAAGGAGTTGCTAGTATCCATAAGTTACTGAGTGCATGCACTTTGCTCCATAGGCTTTGACAGTCAGGTATGCTGAACATGCAACCAGCTACATGCAGACTCACTAAGTAATCACTCACTTTTTCACAGCTTCAACAGAACCAGAAATGGCCACCCCGTCGCCCTCCCCGCTGTCATATAAAACACCACACATGTCCAGTATGACACCTTTCAAACTCTTCGCACAGCCGGGCCAGACCGTGTCAGCCATAACTAAACGGTAGACTCAATGCGCATGCGCGCAATGCCAGGCAGCCTGTCATGCACATGGCTATGCACTTGTTTGATTTGATTCATATCATATGTACTTGTTTACACTTACATAAAGAATGACCCGCTGAAATTAATGCGTGTTTGTATTTGTTGTATTCGTAGTTAAATTCAGGAATGATTTCACTTCCAATTTTTCCCAGTTGAAAGGATTTTTGGAGGGTCGTATGGTCTTCACCTCATGATCGGCTAGAAGGGATCCCCAAATTTGGGAAACTCTCGCGAGATTTGTATTCATTCCGCACGTTGTACATACTTATGTATTCTTTTCTTCTTCAAGAGAGACTTTGCCAGGGATCTACAGCTCCTCCTGCCAAACCATTTTGGACGTTCTGATTTGAAAATATCAAATGGAAGTCAGTTTGGAATTTTAATAAAAAATACTGCATTACAAGCAAAAACTATAATATTAAAAACTATAATTAAAAAAAAATATACATTTAATTTATCATGTAAACCACATACTTTCAAAACGATATTGATGCCATGTTTTTGGAAACTCAGAGTATTTGTTATTTATTCAATGAATGCCTACGCGAAAAAATATTTTGGCTAGATATAGAAAAATATAAAACATCGATTCACCTGTTCAGTTAGAAAAAAAAGGCACATTGTATTTTTTGACATGAATTAAATCAATTGTAAGGAAAAAATGTTTATTTTAAGTCTCTTATTTTTTTAATATATATTTTATTATATATCCCCAAATGTGAATGGACTAAAAAGGAACCACAAATATACCAATTCAAAATACATTGTATTATAACGTTACATGGACTGAAAAGTAACAAAGCAGTGAAAAACATACTTATATTGTTTAATGTGACTGGCTGTGGTGAAAAGCTGGGTAGGTTTATGCATAGACATATATGTCTATGGGTTTATGGACAAAAAAACACCGGAATGAGCATGGTTTGCGTTTAAATAATAACTCTCGCGAGATTTTCGCGGGTCTGAGGTTCCCTTCTAGGTATGTCCGTTTCTCCCTGGGTTTGAGTGGTTATTTAGCTGGATTTGTCACACAGACCTGGCAACCTTGAAAGGGTCTATGGGTAGAAGGTGTGTCTGAAACCTATTAGTCGTTCAATTGATGAGGATTGTGATGATTTATAGTTAATGAACATGAGGATGAGTTTTTTTCCGATCATGAGAATAGTGTTTGTTTTATAAGACTGACGGCTGCAATCGTCGGAAAAAGTTGCAACATGGGGGCGTGTCCTCTGACGTAACCACGCATGTAACCGTAACGTTCAGCTCTATACACTTCACACATCCGTTCAACCCTCGGCCAGGACAAGCATCATTCGGTAGGCTTTTCAACTGTCTTCACTTCTCTGTGGTACTGTCTAATTTTGTGTTCTCGTTCATGTTTTACAGCGCTTATGTAATCATTTAGTAATGGCCAAAAAAAGAAAGAAAGAAAGAAAAACAAACTGACAGCAGGAATGGCAGGAATGTGCTATGTTAGCTAGCTCACTATGCAGTGCCATCTAAAGCGAAGCACTTGTGTGTGGTTAGCATTACTCTTCAAAGCGTTTTATACTCTTTGGTCGACAAGAAACATGCATTTATTTATGTCGAGTCGCCGGTAAGAGTCGCGTAACCAGCACCATTTTACTAGCTTCGGGTTATGTTCCACGATACTGTTTAATGATGAATGATGTGAAGTGGTTTGGAAGAGAGACGTTAATCAGTTAGGAACTCATATTCCAAGTCTGTATTTAGCTCCCGTCAATAATGTTGGTGGGTGTGTCGTGGAGGCAGCTCCACAGGAACCTATCATCTCTCAAGAGCAGGTTTTTGGTAACTGAGTGACACGAAGCAGTGGGGACACGACTCCACTGTCCTTGATGCCCGCTAGGGCAGGTGCTGTCTGTTTGCTGTATGTATTCTCTATCAAGGTTACTGATTATCCCAAGCTAAACACTGAATACCTCATGTTCACATTCCTTTTCGGCATTTTACGCAACGCAGACAACTTGTGATCCAGTCAAGATGCCAGAATCACTAGACTGCACGTCATCTAGGTTGAGTGTAAGTGGTTAGTGTGTTTTATTGTAGTTAACAAGGGATGTAAAGATACCAAAAAAAGTCAAGGTACTACGATAAAAAGTCTATATCGCAACATTAAATAAAGAAAAGTGACGGCCGGAAGAAATACCCTTTATTAAATAATAAACCTGAAGTGTACAACATTTTAATTGTATGAAATTCCCTTTTCCTTTTAAGTTAAAGGGCTTCTTCTTTCCTTCTTTGTATGTGTGTACAACTGCAAAACAAAACAATGCAACAGTCAGCTGTCCTTTTGTGGAATAAAATTTAAAAAGTAAAATAAACCGTGTAATATTATTGTAAATATTGTCAGTCTGGTACAGTATTGATTTTATTATCACAATATCATGATATTCAGTATATTGTAACACCCCCAGTTAACTAAAACTAAACTAAAGCAAAGTGTGAAAAATGTTAACTGAAGTAAAAATAAAAATTAGACTCATGAAAAAATGGAAACCAACCAAAATGTGTACATACAAAGCTAACTAAAATAAAAAATTATAGGCTACAGAAAATGTGGTATTCTGACAGCACTTGGTACCAACTCACCCCCATTTTGAGCCAGGAAAAACCCCAACTAAAATTGATACAGAAACTATTAGAAACTAAACTAAAACATGCAAACACACCGGAAACTAACTGTTACTAAACTGAGTTGAAAACAAAAATTAAAAACAAAAAAATAGTAGTGAAAAAATACAAAATTATAATAACTGGTGTGTGTAAACGCTGTAAGTAACTTGATCTAGTTAAATAAAGGTTACATAAAAAAAAAAAACTTCTGAAACATGGTGTGAGTCATCTCAAAACCATTCAGTGCCACAACATGATGAAGACCAGCTCTCAGTCTTAGAGTAGGCTACATGTTACTGTACTAGATACCAGTGAAGGGAAATTTAAAGCAAGTCCACTTTGATGGCGACCAAATGGAAAAGTCTGAATCATCACAGTTGAGTTGTCATGCTGCTGTGGGATTAGCTTTTGTCAACCCAATCCATACCCAGCAGAGGTTTATTCCTCTATTGTGTTGGATGAGAAAGAGAAGCATTGTTCAGCAGACCTCTGAAGCCTGTGTACTCTATGGACTCTACCAGCCAGTTTCATATTTTACCCACATTTGGCTGGTGGCTGGTTCTCATTTTGGTCCCTGCCTTTTATGGCACTAATTTGACACTAAATTCTTAAATCCAGTTTTAAATTTACTCTCACAACTCATTTTTATTGTACAATAACTTCTTATTTATATGATCCTCGGTTTGATGGTGACTGAGCTACATAACTCAGTGGAACAAGTCTTTGGTTCTTGATGTAACTTGGCCCAGGTGCTGTCTGTTTGCTGTGGGTATTTATTCACCGGTCAAGGTTATTTTTATCCCAAGCCAAGTGTTCATGTTCACAGTCAGTCACATGCAGTAAGCTCTTGCAATATATATATTTTTTTTTTACCATCACTGTACCTTTCTTATCATTTTGCAAAGAAGCCGTGGAGTTTTTGCGAACTAAAACACCTTGGGTAATATTCAGTCTCTATCTGCCATAGACACAGAGCCATGAAAGGAATTCTCCAGCTCACCCGCAGCTTGAGCCGTGCTGCCCCTGTTCTCCGTCGCAGCATCTACTCCGGTACTCGTCCAGCCTCCACTGCTGCCTCCAAACAGAGTGTTGAACGGCCACTCACTTCAGAGGAAATCTATGCCCGTGAGGACAAGTATGGAGCGCACAACTACCATCCCCTGCCTGTGGCCTTAGAGAGAGGGGAGGGTGAGTCCATTTTTCTACATGTTGCAAATCACACATGAAGCATTAGCGATCACCTTTAAAGAACTTGGTTTTCTTCTTTCTTCGTAGGAATCTTTGTGTGGGATGTGGAGGGCAACCGTTATTACGACT
The DNA here is from genome assembly GCA_027495735.1 of Lutjanus campechanus. Classification (NCBI taxonomy): domain Eukaryota; kingdom Metazoa; phylum Chordata; class Actinopteri; order Lutjaniformes; family Lutjanidae; genus Lutjanus; species Lutjanus campechanus. The sequence continues at coordinate 9,880 of JAJHUR010007035.1, read as the reverse complement.
GCCTGAGTGCGTACAGTGCTGTAAACCAAGGCCACTGTCACCCAAAGATCATAGCTGCACTCAACGCCCAGGCCTCTAAACTCACTCTGACTTCCAGAGCATTCTACAATAACGTGCTGGGAGCCTATGAGGAGTACATCACCAACTTGTTTGGCTATGACAAAGTCTTGCCCATGAATACAGGTACGGAAGAAAACACTCAGCCTGTTGTATTGAATATTTACAGAGGTTTGCATGAGTCCATTTGTTGACATTTACTTTGTCTTGTTTTGAAAATTAGGTGTTGAAGCTGGTGAGACTGCCTGCAAGCTTGCCCGCAAGTGGGCTTACAATGTAAAGGGGATTCCCAAAAACAAGGCCAAAATCATTTTTGCAGGTAAATAACCATCTTATATCATAAAAGACAATAAAAACCATATGCTGCCATCCAGACACCCCTGCTTATTTCAGCAAGACAAAGCCAGGACATATTCTGTACATGTTACAACAGTGTAGCTTTGTAGTAAAAGATTGTGGGTATTGGACTGGTCTGCCTGCAGTCCAGACCTGTCTCCTGTCGAAAATGTGTGGTGCATTATGAAATGCAAAATATGACAACAGAGATCCCAGACAGTTGGGCACTTGAAGTCTTATATCAACCAAGAAGTGCTGTCAAAAGAAAAGGTGATGTAACACAGTGGTAAACATGCTCCTGTCGCAACTTTTTTTTTGAAACATTCTGTAGGCATCAATTTCAGAATGAATGTAGATTTACGAAAAGCTATAGTTAATAAGTGTGGACATTAAATACATGCTCTCTTTGTACTAAAAGTATTTGCAAATCATTGCATTCTGTTTTTATTTGTGTTTTGCACAATGTCACAACTTTTGTGGACTTAGGATATGTACTCATCTCATGACTTACATTTAGATTTTGTGTACAGATGTTAGAAATATTAATTTGAAAAAATGAAAAAAATACAGCTCTTGATTACGACACTGGTTCTTGTTTGGATAGGTTAAGTTTACCAAACTTAGCATTAGGATGCACATCAGTCCTTTTGACAGATATAGGGCAAGGTGATTGCTGGTTTTCAAATATCCGACATATGTCAATATGTCATCTCTTTCACTCTTTTTGATTAGAGGGAAACTTCTGGGGCCGTACCATGGCAGCCATCTCCAGCTCCACAGACCCCAGCAGCTATGAAGGTTTTGGTCCCTACATGCCAGGCTTTGAGCTTGTCCCATACAATGACATCCCTTCACTGGAGGTACAGCTTTTGACTATCTTTATGACATACAGCGCAATATCTGCCATGTTTGTTTTAATTGTTTTGGTTGTTTAGAGACAGTACACTGCAATGACATTTTTGGGTTTCACACTCACAAGCAGAGAATGTGTGGGAAAGTTTCATCAGCTTTGGCCCCACCCAACTGTCAAATTGCCATGTAAAATGCCAAAATTATAGGAGTCAGTCACTACACACCAGACTTTGGAGTCTTTTATACAGCAACAAACTTGCATGCATTAAAGGTTGAAGTTTTGATCTACAAGATACATGGTTGACCTTGTTATTGGGGTTGCAGAGAAACACTTATGTAAGAGGCAGCAGGAGTTTCATACTTGCATTCAGTGTTAATGTGCTGGTGGAAGGATCCAACATTCAGGACCTCAACGTCCGCTGCCAAATTGCTTTGTACTCACAAGGTTTTTTCCTGGCAGGACTAACTTGGAGGACAAACAAAAGATACATGAGCTGTTATGAAGGCTACTGCTTTGGAAATTGTTTTTTGTTTTTGTTTTTTCAATGAAGGCAATGACTTGCACTTTCCCCTGCCCTGTAGTTGAAGGTTGATCTTATTTGACAATGCAATCATGCATTATCGCTTTTCAAAAACTGTTCATTTCAAAGCATCCTGAAAAAACAGCTGACTTGACACCTTCACCGTCTGTGTAAACACGAGGACCCAGTGGCTGACTGCAGCTGCACTTGTCTGATGATAATGTTATCTTGTGCACTGCTTGCTTTCTATGTAAACATAAGAGCCAAATGCATGACTGAAGTAGCGTGTGTTTATTAACAGGGTTATCTTGGACACAGATAAAAATGTCTAACTAGTCTCCCTCTTTTCTCCAGAAAGCCCTTCAAGACCCAAATGTTGCAGCTTTCATGGTGGAGCCCATCCAGGGTGAAGCTGGGGTGGTGGTGCCTGACCAGGGCTACCTGACCAAAGTCAGAGAACTTTGCACTAAACATAATGTGAGTATCAAGAAAACACACAGATGAGCATGAAAGAAGTGTTAGTAATGATTCCTTGGTTTAGGTGTCAATGTTTTGAGACTCGTATAGTGATAAGACAAAATTTCAGATAAATGTCTAATAGGATAAAATGATGAGGTGATGAAATTTCATATTCAAAAGGTCAAAGGTCAACTTCATTGTGGTCAGCAGAGCCATACAACCGCAAGGTACCAATTCTAGTTTGTAATAAGCCACCACACTGAGCTTCACAAAGGCTCTTCAGAAACTGTGGGTGATGTGACAGTTATATTCAATCTATGCATGAAACCATTATGTTTCAGGGGTTTTGAGATTTCTTCTAAAGTCCTCTGTGTTTTGTCCAGGTGCTGTGGATTGCTGATGAGGTGCAGACAGGTTTGGCAAGGACCGGCCGGCGGCTGGCTGTGGACCATGAGGAAGTCCGTCCAGATATTGTGTTGCTGGGCAAAGCTCTTTCTGGAGGAGTTTACCCTGTAAGCATTTTTATTGACATTACACGTCACGTCACATCACATTATAGATTTGTTTTGCAAGAGTCCAAGACTTACACCTTACGGGCTTTCAGAGTCCCGTTTGGTTGCACTGGAGTATAGATCACAGTATTTATACAACTTTGACCTTTTGCTTTAGCTGACATTGTGTTTGTGTGCCTCAGGTGTCTGCAGTGCTGTGTGACGATGAGGTAATGCTGACTATCAAGCCTGGGGAACATGGGTCCACATATGGAGGTAACCCTGTGGCCTGTCAGGTTGCTGTTGCTTCACTTCAGGTCAGTGTTAAAGTGCATCTTTTCCTCTTGATTTGCTTTTGTTGTTATTGATTAAATATCAAGAACTTCCACTGCTACATACCATAAAGTTAAAATACTTTTAAACATTCTACAGCTACAGTTAAAAAAATGTGCATGTCAGTTTGATCAACAAAATCACAAGTTCTCTTTTTCAAAACTCTTACTGTTCTTATTTGCAGGTGCTGGAGGAGGAGAAGCTGGCAGAGAATGCTCAAAGGATGGGAGAGCTGCTGCGGTCTGAGCTTAGTAAACTGCCCAAAGACATTGTGACAACAGTCAGAGGGAAAGGCCTCCTTAACGCAGTCGTGATCAAAGAGACCAAAGGTACAGTAGTGAAAATTTTCAATTTCATTAAAACAGCAGCCCTGTTGATGGATCATTATTTGATAACTAAGGTATAAATCTAAGCTAAATACACTATTAAAATTTGTAGTTTTTGAATGATTCTGACAGTTAATTCAGTATCTACAAACTGCTGTCGTTATATACTGAAATTCAGAGCATCAAGACTTGAATTTAAGATGTGGATTTGGTCTTTTTTAGAGGCAGAGTTTGTTCATTTATGATGATTTATGTCTAAAACAAAATTATCTGAGAACTTAAACTATAGGTTTTAGTCTAGTCTTTGTGCTATTCATCTTAAGGACCAACTGAAACCAACCAACTCAAATTAACAAATTAAAAGTAGGATGTCAAATGTACTGGAAAATATAATTAATTGTATTTTTGAGTGTTTTTTTTTTTTCTTCTTTAAAGCTACTACAAGACTATTTCATAACCAGTTAAAAACTCCTCGCGGTAGCTTCAAGGCAGCCCCACATTTGCCCTTTTTACATGTAGGAAAAGATTCTTTGTAAGACAGGTAACCATAACTTCATTTGCACCTTGCAGTCTCTCAATCTGACCTTTATTCAAACCATCCCACAGACTATGATGCCTGGAAGGTATGTTTACGCCTTCGTGACAACGGACTGCTGGCCAAGCCCACCCACGGTGACATCATCCGCCTGGCCCCTCCCCTCGTCATCAAAGAGCACGAGCTGCGCGAATGTGCAGATATCATCCAGAGAACCATCCTGTCCTTCTAAACTACATTTCAACTATTCGACAGTATCCAACAATACACAGACAGCCTTTAAACTGGTATTCCACATTCGCTAAACATTTATTTGCTGATTTTATTATTTGTTTTTCAAGGATAGCGGTTCTTTGAGGGTTATTGCTGTAGAAATACAGAGACTGTGTGGAGTGTGAGGCTACACTGAAACTTTTGTACTGAAAAACTGCTGTAAAGGAAGAGGCTCCTGTGGACTGAAGCACCTATGTAAAAAAAAAAAGTTGTTTGTTTCACGTGTTCTAAAGAATGAGTGGCCCGATAATGGGCGATGTAAATAATTAATGTGCTGTCTTGAATGAAACCTTTTTCATTTTCAAAAAGGGTAAGCAGTTTTACCAGCGATTAGGTCATTCTAAAGTTACAAAGACTTCCAACAACTATAGTTAACACTTTGAATATACTACAGTTATTCTACTAAACCACTGCTGTCTGCATACACAAACCTTGTCAAGCAAGTCTTTTTGTGAAGGAGGCTTGGTAGTAGAGTTTCTCTAGATTCCAGGTCTAAAGATATCATGTAAAGCTGACAATGGGAAAAGTTAAAGAAGTTTTCAGTTCCATTATAAATATGTTCACATATTATATGTAGCGGTTTCAAGTTATGAAATGTGTTACTGTGGAAACTTTCTGGATCTTTATAGTTTGTAATTTGGTATATTTATTTCTGAGAGCAACATGCTGATGAGGATTAATGAATGTTGAGAGGACTCGAGCTGCTAGTTAAGGCTGGTTTGGTTTTTCTGATGAGTGTTTTATCTGTTTGAAAACAATGTAAGTATTGTCTTTGTAAAGGCAATATTATTTTAAAGTTGTTACATAATCCATTGTTCTTCAATTAAATCAATTCAGTCTTATCTCTTGTCTTGTCTTTGCTACATAAGAGATCTATTCCCCAACATTAAGTAATGAAAAAAGACTCATTCTGGGTTTTACTCAGCAAAGTTGTACAGACATGCCTGAGGTCTCCTTTGATGTCACTTTTTTTTACCACACAGGGCAAACAAAACATGCATATAGATGGAACACTAGAGGGCACTGTGAAATGAAAAGTAAGGATTGGTGCTCAAATAAATGCTTACTGTGCAGGAGTTGAATACAAAGCTTAAAATTAGAGGAAGAAAAGCAGGGATGAGATACTAAAGCTTCACTGCAGATACAGTTACAGAACTTACTGCCAAATCTACAAGCCACAACACAGATGATCCATCTTCAATCCCCTATCACAGTTTTCCAGAGACTTACATTTGACATTTGTCACTTTTACTCACAAGATGGGCTGTTCTGAACTGGAATCAATGTTCCATGAGGGAGGGTACAACTCAGTATGGGGTCCACAAGACCAACTTGACGAAATTCTTTCAAAATCTGACGAAACTCTTTCAAAATGTCTGTCAAGTCCTGCCCCCCAGGGGACGTCCTGCCTTTCCCCCTCGGGGTTAGAAAGACTCTATCCAGTCTCTACTTAATCTACGCTGCACTGCATCAAGATGTGAGGGGCTCTTTTCCTTCAGCCAGGTCACAGTGAAGCGGACAAACACCTGGTCCGTTGTTTGCATCTCAGTATACATGCACAATGCACGCACTGAGAATAAAATATGCAAGTGCTGTTGATTGGACAATGCAAATGGGTGGTGAAAATGATTCCAGTTCAGAAGCCCAGGCGTTAAACAACAAGGCAGGCACCTGAAGGAGGTTTTGCAGGATTAGGGCGATGCCAGTGTCCTTTGCCCCAATCTTGCCTTTTCTCAGTTATATTGGTACCAGTAGTGTTTCTTCTCTGCGGGCTGCTGTGTGTGTGTGTTTCTTTAAACTGTGCCATTGGTATTTGAACTAATGTTTTCTTAGCTTCCTAATTATAGCTGGCTGACTAACTTTGTTTCAAGCTTCAGAGGCCAAACACAAGTAAGTCTCTCCTGGCAGGGATATGAGAGTTGGTCTGTCTGCTCCCTTCACTGGTGACAGGAGTTTTATCAGCTGAGTGAGACACAGGTTGCTGTCAGAGCAACAGTGGGAAGCGGTGGTGATCAAGTTGGCTGCTCTGCTATAGGAGTTTCTAGTCTCCAGGGAACTGCCTAATGATCAGATTTTTGTTTTGTAGTCCAGGACAAAAGTGCACCCTGCCTACGATGTAGGACAGGTTATTGTTTCACATGAAGTGGAGCAGAGAGATTAGCCAGAGTTTGCTTGTGAAATATGAGTGGAACCCAGCCTGACAGGAGAAATGAGGGTTATTGGCGGGTGACACCGAGCAATGTGCTTGTGTCCTGTGCATGCTTTGATCCTACACTCTGGAGAGACCTGCATCCTACTCAGCCACGATAAGACACCCATATTCCACAAATTAGCTCCAGTTTTGGCAGGGGAGTGACAGGCCACAGGCTCTGTGAGGATTTGGGAAACACCAAGGTCCAGGCTTTAACAGCCTCAGCCAAACCTGAAGATGCTCCTGCAAAGCTACTTGATTTTCCTCACCACACACTCGGTGCCAACAGTCAGCCTGGTCCAATCAAGCATGTGGTGCAAGGCTGGCTTCAAAGACTGGTGTGTGTTCCACTACAATTCCTCACACCAAGAAGGTCAAGAGGGGCTCATCTAGACTGGATGGCTGCTCTCGTTCCACCCGTTCAGCCTCTTTGTTCCTCGACTCTTCCTCGTCTTTCCTCTTTTTTTTTCTGTCTGTCCGACTGACTTTCCTCTAATTTGTTATCTCTCCTCGCATCCCCTCTCTCTTCCTGCCCCCTTTGTCTCTTTCTCAGCCTGCCCATTTGTATTCATTCCCTCAGATGATCAGAATCAGATAGTGGTACTTAGCGAGGATGTAATCAAAGTACTGTGCTTGAAATGTACTTCAGATAAAGTTTAAGTTCAGAAGAGGATAAATAAAAGCTCTGTATACAGTTAATGTGCACAGAATAAGGTGCCAGCTTGAGAATTATTACTGATGCAGTGCTGGGATAGGATAAGCTATTCATTTTTTTCCTGTACCACCACAGATAAATCTGAGAAAACATGTTGCCATCGCTCATATTAATGGGCCTTTTGTATTAAGTTTATGACATCTGAGTGCCCTGATAAAACACATGCGCATCTTAAAGGGCAAATGGAACATAATCCTTAAAGAGTAATGTGCACTGACCAACTTCTCTTTCTCTATGTGCCTCTTTCAGTTCACACCAGTGGGAATATACAGTACGTTTACACTGTATATCTGTGCCTGTACACAAGGGAAGTAACATGACACTGAACAAAGCCTGAAATAATTTAGATCACTTGTCATTAAATCAGGATTTATCAGCCTGATTAGAATCCAAATAACTTTATGGTTTGTATGCAGAGAGAAAAGTAAAATGTGTGTTTGGTTAGTTAACACTTCACATCCCATCATGTCGCTTTTCTTTAGCAATCAGCAACAGTCCAACAATTCTTTAGCATTTTAGTGTTTTATCCATGGAAATACAGGATTGCAGACTGCAGGCACTTGCCACTCAGAGAGGAGTGACCACTGCAACATCCGAGTATGGTGACATAAAGGGCACATTCTCTATACAAACTAGCCTGTTTAAACTGATCACAGCAATTTAAGATCAAGACTAAACAATGCAAGTACGGTAGGAAACACCCAGCGCCTATGAAACATTTTTAGAGGTTTTCATGAGTCTATTTGTTGACATTTTATTTCTTTGGTTTAAAATTAAAAGTGCTGAAGTTGGCGAGACTGCTTGCAGGCTTGCCTGCAAGTGGGCGTACAGTGCACAGGGGATTCCCAAAAACAAGGCCAAAATCATTTTTGCAGGTAAGTAACCATCTTACATCATAAAAGACTATGCCACAGTTTTGGTCCCATTTGTCACCATTACACCTTAATGTCGCAAAATCATGCCTGTCGTCTTTGGATTATTATGTGGAGCTCAAACTGCTAAATGTCAGTAACTTGACAGATGTAGGATGAGGTGACCACAGATTTTCAAATTTCCTACATAAAGTTATGAAGTTAACTGGTTAACTTCAGGAGCAGGGTCACGCCTCAACCTCACCTCTAATCACCTGACAAGCCTGCTCATACCTGGCTAACCCATCCAGCCCTGTTTGTCTCAGAACTCTCGACCCATCCACCCTTTTCTCTTTTCTTCATCATCTCCCCTTCTCCTCTCATCCCTTCTGATTCCATCCAGTGCACATCTCGCTTATAACCTTTAACAGTCATATCAAATCAGTCACCAAAACAGCCTTTTACCAACTGAAGAATATATCAAGAATTAAGGGCTTCATGTC
>JAJHUR010007022.1:3248-15773 GCA_027495735.1 Lutjanus campechanus | reverse complement strand
TTTTTTTTTTTTCACACCACTTCCTCATCATCGCTGGCTATCGGCTTAATTACGCCCCCGCCATCCCCAGATAAGAGAGTGATAGCCTTATCACCACGGCTCATTTCCAAATCCATGAAATTAATAAAGTCTACCTCCCCGTCTCAGTTCTGGGGCCAAACTTATATTAGCTGTCACGTACGAGAACTCAGTGAAGTAATACTTTGCCTGTTCTTACAGTTGGCAAAGAAAAGCTCCGGAAATCAGCCTCTAGGAGATTGAAGACAAGGAGGGGAAGGTTTTTTTTTGTGTTTTAGGCAAATTATTTGGGCTGCGGTTCTTACCCTGATGAGGGTTATGTCTGTGTGTTAGTTTTATGATTCCTCTGGCGTCGTTTATCATTCGCACAGTGGCTGGATCGGTGCAGTTAACTACTTAATTTTTCTTAATCTCCACCTTGGGAGAACGGCTAAATTGCACAGTTTTGTTTCCAGCTGCAGTGGACTTGATGCACATTACTTTGCATGTGTGTGAAATATAAATTAGCAGGAATATGTTGGACTACACTGTAAAAATAAACCATTTGTTTTAACTTTTAAAAATGCATGTCTGGGCTGCTTTAAAATTTTAAGTTGACAAGCTGAGGTAATTTTGTAGTGATTCAAAACAAATAAACTTTTTTTATTCAAATAGACTTGATAGTAATTGAGTCGTACTTAACTGTAAAAAAAAATCATAATTTCAAGGCAACTGTCTTCACTAAATGTGTGAGTTTTGAATCAGACTAAAAAATGTTTCTCAACCTACAATCTTTTGTTGAGATGATTTACTTTTCTTCTTTTTAAAAAAAAACAAAACAAACAAAAAAACAATTGATACAGAAACAAACAAAAAAGTGTTTCAAAATTTGTTGAGTGATTTCATTAAAGTGGAGGTGAACAATGGATAACAATTTAATATTTTTATTTGCAACCATTTAAGTTTTGAGCACCCAAATAATGACAAATCAGGTTCACAGCTCACTGTGAACAATATTTGCTATACGGATTTTGTGGGGGTTTCTAAAGCGGACTCACTCATTTACATTTTCTCAGTTTGAAAAGTCAGTTCTTCATTTCAGACAAAGAGCTTGAATTTCATTAAATTTTAAGTGTAAGGTGAAGGAACTGAATTCAGTACTAACATTCATTATGGTTCACACTTTTTTCATTATTGTGGAAAAAAACAACCATCCATCTTACAAAACTCTTTTTTTTTAAAAAAAGGAGGAGGAATTTTAGAGGGATCAACTAATCTTTTCTCATTAACTTCATGTAGGCTACAAGTTTTATTTATTCAAGTTGATTTTACTTAAAATTTCTAGTATTTATTCTCAGAAGTTATAAACATGAGTTCTTCTAACTTGAAGTATTTTTACTTGAAATGATGAGTTGAGTGAATGTTTCACACAGAGTTGAATCAACTCATTAAATTTAGTTTAAAGATTTGTTCATTCAACTTAATATCTTAACTTTATTGAGCATGTTAGCTCATGTACAACTGAATCAAGTTTATTTGTCAAGAAAAGTGGTTATCTTTTGAATCATTACAAAATTACCTGAACTTGTCTTTTCAAATTCAGTCAACTCAAAATTTTAAGGCAGCATTTACAATGCATTAGAAACAGAAAGTTTTTTATCATATGTGGTTTCTTCAGACTATAAAAAAGAAGGGTCTCAGGAGAGTTTTAACTTTTGAACAATGCATGCTGGAAAAATCTAATATGCTGATCATGTTTCTGCGGAAACTCGATTTAATGAGTTGATAGAAATCTGTACAGTACATGTATTCAACTTATCATTTCAAGTCAAAAGATTTTAAGTGAGAAGAACTCATATTATAAGATTGTTAGTTCTCTGAAAATAAATACTAGAAATTTTAAGCTTAATTAACTTGAATTAATAAAGCTTTTGTTAATGACAAAAGACAAGTTGATTTCACTAAATTCCTGTATGATTTTTACAGTGTAAGAGCTCTACCTGCAGGCAGTCCATAAAACTCCCAGCTTGTTACAAGTGATAGTTTCTTTATCTGTAGATCATCAATAAACCTCTAATCAAATAAAGTGGAGCCTGAGCTGCTTTCCAGCCGGATCCACCTCGAGTCTATGAGCTCTCCAGCTCTCCATGTTGGCTGCTGTAATCAGTGGGGAGACAGCTGGTTTCACCACGCTGTTCCACCTGCCCGCTCCCCTGAGTAAAGGGCTGTGCTTCACCGACCAAATCCACTCCAAGTCTCTCTCCGAGGCACACTCCAGCATGACTGGCAGGGGTCTCACACATAGATTTCGGGGAAAAAGGGAAGGTTGGGCGGACCCGTCACCACACCGACGCTGGCAGTGGAATGAGACGGGCTCCCACTAGGTTTGGGCCTGTCATTTATTTCTAAACGACGGCAGATGGTGGGCTTGGCGCTTGCACCATCCTCTCAATCTCCCAAGGTGCACTTCTGTGATGGATGTGGCGAATGGGAGCGCTGCAGAGAAGGCTGAGGCACATCTGCGCGGACCGATAACGGGGGGCAAAGTATGTCTGGGCTTTCTAGCCGTCGACTCGCTTTCACATATTACTCATTCCCTCACAGACCTCTTGAGGACTCACATCTTTCTGAGTTTATTTGCCTCTCACTTTCATAGCTTTGCTTTTTGCTGCTCTTATCAGCAGGACACCTTTCTGTTTACCGTGCAGGTGCACCTTTAAGTTTGACATTGCTACCTAGAAAAATCTATAGAAACCTTCCCTCCAGTATTATACGATATTCCCCATTTGAAAAATGATTGCTGGCACAATAGTTAATCATCACAGAGTTATATTAACTGTAGCTATCATGAGGGCTTTGGCTACTTTAGGCTACTCTTTACTTATAGAGAAACTTTCTCAGAAAGTTACCCAGAACTGGCCAATAACTTTTGACAAAGTGACAGTGTAGAATGTCGCTTTATTTAATTGGGTTTCATTTCTTTGTTATCCTCATCAGTGCTTTTGTCTTATTGGATATCTGCTGGGTCTCTGAGGACTGGGTCAGTAAAAAATATTGTCATTATACTGTTCTGATTAAACCTTTGCCAAAGTTTTCATATCCAAGCTGCATGAAGTATAATGGCTTTTTACAGAGGTGGAGAGTATTGTAATTTCAACCAGTTACTGTTTGTTCTTTTGTTCTTTGCAAGTCAAATGTACCTTTGTCTTGAGTGTTAGGTAATCACATCACATCCAGTGTCGGATAAAATCAAAAGCACAAGAAAAGGAAATTAATTCCAAGCTAGCAATAAAAATGAACAAAAAACAGTTGAAACAAAACAAGTTAGTTTGTTATTAATAGTTTTTTAAACCTTTTTTTTTTGTACTTTGCCAGCTTTGCTAGCTAGCACGTAGCCTGTCTGCTAGCTATAAGATTAAAAACTTAACTAGATGATAGCCTCCTCTTTTTTACAGAAAAAGATGAAGTGGTTTACAATATAGCACGGTTGATGTGACGAGTTTTATTTATACTAATTAATGTTTTTTGTGTTAGTTGTTTGAAGAATCATACTACCTATTGTTGTTTAGTGTTAGCCTTTGTTAGCTAACTTTTTCATTTTCAAAAACAGTGGTAAAGAGATTTTAAATACAGTATGTATACTGTGTTTTCCTCCCTGCATTTGATTGGAAAATCTTTTGACAACCTTCTAACAGCAGCAGTAACTTTTATTTACAACTTATTTCTTCTTATGTTCTTTGTAGTTGCTTGTTTTTGTCCAACCAACAATCTAAACAGAAAATATTCACTTTACAATCATTTTACCTTTAAAAAAAATCTCTTTGTGTTCATACATTCACATGCTGTGTTGTTGTTCAAGTATGGGAAATGTTGTACATTTGAATGATAAACATAAGCATTTGGTATCCTGATGGGATTGCGTGGCTTCCCCTCAGCTAAAATTTTGGAAGAATAGGCCATAGCAAAATAATGGTACAGAAAATAACATGAAATAGAAAATTTCTTCTCTTTAAATAGACCAAACACAACTAAAAAACAGGCTACATGGGGAAAAAGGGACACAGCTCCAGCAGAGAGAGTGAGACAACATGTAATCTGTACATCCACAGGCACATTTGTGCAGAATTTACGCTGGTTGCCACAATGCCTGTTTACCACTTGAGATAAAAATGTTGGTCCTCTTTCCACCTCTTTCTTCCAGATCGTCTGATTCTAGCCTTTACTGGAACAGTGTACAAACATACACCCACGTCCTACACACCATCTGACACAGAGGATCCAAAGACACATTAAAGTGAGCAATCACCACCTAACAACACCCTTGCAAAGGTCACGTCAGCTTCATCACCCTAATCATCGAACACCATCACTTTCCATGATTTAGGGTTGCAGTAAAAGCATCATAACCCGCCCAACCACATCCCTGCCCATAAACGTATCCATGGCAACAGGGACGTTGGGCTGCCCTCCGCCGATGCATCTTTGGGATTCTCTGCGCGTCGCTGCAGGGTGACAAGTCAGGCGTAAAGAGTCGATTTAGCTGCGGCATTGGGGAGGCTCGCACATTAGCAGAAAGGAAATAGGAGCCAGCAAATACTTAGTGGGTGATTGGCTCCGCAATAACAGAACACCCCCTTTGGCAGCTCGTCAAGCGGTGCTATACGGATGCCATTACAAACAGGGGGCCATTAGCAGGCACTGAGGCTTTGTGAGGCATGTCGCTGCTTCATGTCTTTAACCCCCAGGGCTGTTTTAAGATGTGTATGATCAGCTGTATACTGCTCATCCTGTGTGTTTAGATGGATGGATGGATGGATAGATAGATAGATAGATAGATAGATAGATAGATAGAGAGATAGAGAGATAGAGAGATAGAGAGATAGATAGACAGACAGACAGACAGACAGACAGACAGACAGACAGACATGAGCTTTTCACTCAGATAGATACCATGCCGTCATGATCCAAGGACTTGGCATCTAATTAAAACGCACAATATGTAAATTCTGACGCTATGGGTGTCTCTCACATTAAAAACAATAGATGACAATAGACAACACAAAAGATGTAGTTTGTAGTAGTTGTTTTTCTCACTCTTAAACAACCACCACTGATGAAAATCTCTCTGACATGACTCAGTCAGAGAATACGCTCATAGACGAGCTAATATTTTAGTCACATTCGTCAACTTTCCCCCTCGTTCTCTGAAGTATCCGAGGTGTCCTGTCTTTTCACAGATGTTGATGATACTTATTAAACGTATTAAACTTATTGAACAATACCTGTTCTTGGCTGAAACCGACGCACCAGGCACCGACTTCAATGTAAACCCCTCTGCAGTTGTATATGACGCTCTGCGATATTAATGTAGGATAAGAGGGTGAGAGTCCACACATGGAGGAGGTGAGGTGGATGGATGGCTCAAACAAACACAGGACTTTCACCCAGAAGACCGAGGTTTGCGTCCTCATTTCAAGTTGTAAGGCACATGACGCTACATGTGTCACATGACTTTGTCACATGACCTTTGGCATCACTTTAGTGACACGTGACTGTGACTGTCGTGCTGTGAGTTGCCTCAGTGACGTCACATGATGTACCAAACATAACATAGTTATGGTGACCCCAAACATGATTTGACCCTAAACCTAACCAAGTAGTTGGGTACCTTCTGACAATTGATTAACCTGCAACAAACAAAAACCATTATATTTGACTGAGCAATTTTGCATATTTAATTGACGTAATCCAAAAGTACATTACTTTAATATTGCGATACTTGGATTACCAACTGCATTTTTTAACACGAGAGAGAGAGAGAGAGAGAGAGAGAGAGAGAGAGAGAGAGAAGGATAGATACACAGATATGGACATATGTCGAGGAGTGTTGGCATTTAAGAAACATGACTTTTTCATCCAGCTGCAACAAATTCTAGCACTTAAAGAAAGAATTTCATGAAACAGGGTAAAACATCTAGTACAGATGCCTCCAAAGGCCTAGTTACATCAATCCCCTTTGCAAAAAAGAAGCAATTTGGGTCAAAACATGGCACACTGTGTATACACAACGCCTCAGAGGATCAGACCCAGATCTGATGCAGAAACAAAACCCCTCTGTTTGCCTTTATGAACTAAGAATTTCAGCCTGCTCTTTCAGTTTAACATACAGAGGTCATGTTGTTCATATTATGGTTTAATAGCAGCTAATAGCAGCTATTTAGACCATTTTTTTGCCATGCGATTAAGATTTTAAACAGATACACACACATCCTAAAAGCTTCGTTTTGCTGTAGGCAGCACCAGAGACCAGAGCTGCATTATAATGACTTGGAAAATGTGCTTTGTGATTTCTATGCCTCATGCAGTGTTGAGAAATGGTACACACTGTATGTAAGTAGCTAGATCTGCACAGAAACGCTATTAATATGCAGTAAAAGGCTAACTTAACCAGTGGTGGGATGAATATTTTATCAGCGCAGGGTGCATTGATGTTTCCTCCATATCTCTTTTTATTGGTGGGTGAAAAGGCTGTCAAATGCCATCTAGATGTTTTTACACTGAAACCAGTGCACAAAAAGCCCTGTGGTCAACAGATTTTCACTAAGTGGTCAGAGAAGCCTGTTGATACTGTGGGCTGCAACGAATAATAATTTCTTATTCTCACAGTTTTACTAATCACCTCTACTGTAGTTGTATTTAATTATAAAAACAAAATTGTGCTTGATAACTGAAATAATTACCAGCATCTATTCACAGAAAGCTTGGCTGTGAATGAAATCACTAATTAGACAATTAGCAAACTGCTAAAGTAGAAGCACCTTCCTGGAATACTGGTGGGATTTTTTGTTGAAAACATTATGCAGTATAAACAGGATCTGATTGTGTATTCAGCTCTGGTTTGTGCCTCACTGCATCATCAGAATGAATGGGGAAAAATCCTCCCCTGCCTCGGTTTGCATCTGCACACATCTGACACACTATATTTTACATGCTGAGTTCCTACCCAGAGGGAGCAGGTGAACATGTGAATCTGTTAAAGGCCCCTCAGAGCTTCTTGCCACCACAGGTGATTGTGTCTAGATAATCCCAGACCTGCAAAAGATCTTGAAAGAATGATTATTTTAACTCAAACCATGATGTTTCCCTAACCCCAGCAAAGGTTTTTTGTACCTAAACCTAAGCAGATCTTAACCACAACATTATCACATTACATTACGTCATCATAGTAGGTCCACACTGACACTAACATTATGTAAAATACTGCAGAACTCTATGCAATGTAACCCGACAAATCACTTGGGTTAAGAGGAGGAGTTGACCTGACCCAAGACCCCCTCTCACATTGAGCAAGTTTGACACTGAGCAGAACCTCGGGAAATTTTCGCCACCTGTGCTTAGATAGGCTATGCCATGTGCTAGGCTCGTCTGAGTCGAAAAGAAGAACAAATTGTGAAGATGATTAAAAAATGTTGCTGGAGGACCTGTAAAAGTGACATATAATCACATCTTAAATGATCTAATGTTAGCAAAAAGCCAGCGAACTACCTAGCTAATGATTGACATGGATTAGCTAGCTAATTAGCTAAAATGGGTTTTTTTTCAACACAGGCAAGCTGAGCACACAAAATATCTAAGAAGTTCAACTGATGTTCCGCTGGGTAGCAAGCCGGTTCAACTGTTATTAGAGGTGGGACTTAGGATGGGTCAATGAAGCACCAAATGTTCTCCAAGACTCTTTGTTAGGTGACCACCCATCATCGTAGAGGACATCAAGTTTCCAGATGTAAAGTTTTCCCGTAGACAACATTACATAACTCACAGTTTTAGCATTTGGCATGACATTCTCCCAGCTTAATCATCAGTACAAAAGATTTATTGCGTTAACAAATATACAGTACTTAAAGCAGTCAAAAGTGAACTTCAACTCCTACGGTGTGTTTTGGAAAGAAACATACAATCACAGTGCTCAGAATTCTGTTGCTACGCCTCTAAAGTCAGGCGAAGACTAAAGACGACACTGTTTAGAAAACATTTTGAAATTGATTGGCTAAAATCAATTTACTTTTACCAAACTTACTGAACTCACTTCTGATCAGATTCTGACTCTACCATCTTCTCCGTAACAACAGCAGCCAAGGCTCATGGGTATTGTAGCAGCTGTCCGTTGTGCCAAAATGATGCAAACAGCAAACGAAAAGATGAGATGACACAGTTGAGAAAACATATTTTACAATCGATGGCTAAAATCAATTTACTTTTGGATTTTGTTGACAAATCCACCAACAAAAAAAAAGCCTTTTGAATTCACTTCTGCTCAGATTGTAGCTTCTTTTTGGTAATAACATCAACCGAGGCTCATGGGTGTTGTAAGTATTAAGAGCCGTCATTGCGCCAAACTGATGCAAACACCATGATTTCTCTGTAACAGCATTGAAATAATGAAAACAGATGGCCACAGCAGAAACCTAAGTGGTTATTATATTTACTAGAAGCCTCCTGTGTTTGAGCTTTGAATTACATTGAAGATATTTTTTAAAGAAAATGTCAGAGTTGGGAAAAACCTGCAGCTCTTCAAAAGTTGCAGTTCTATAGGCTGTTTTTCTGTGATTACAGCTGCTGTATCCACTTCCATTCTGACCATTCATTGAATATGTGAGTCCCCCCCCCCTCCAGTGAGGTCTTGTGTAGCTAAAGCTAAAGTGCTGCGGCTACAATACCCTCTGGGGCTGCCCATGCTAAAAATGCATGCATTCATGGTAGAGTGCCACGATTTGGATGAAAACGTCCGCCAAATAGTGTGTGTTATGTAAAATTAGTAGCCTGCCCGGACCAGACCGGCTGTGTGCACTTCAATAGTCTCCTCTACCACCCATGAGGTGGTGCATGAACACCCCAGGAGGCTTTTTTTATTTTATTTTTTTCACTTTCACAGTCCCGCAGGCACCCTCACTGACTGGCATCTCATTAGGAGAGCAGGGCGCCACGCTCGTGTGTTCGCCGCCAGACAGGCCACACCACAGGCTGCATGCTAATTGCGGAGGCGTAGCCAGCATGAGACGACCTTGTATGGTAAAAGAGGAAGGAGGCAGCAGAAGTGGTTTTGTTTAGCGTCTGGCGGGCAGGGGGCTCTCCTCCACAAACCACTTTTGTCCTAACCTTGGGGCAGCAAAGTCAGCCAAGTCTGACCACTCACTGGAGTAAGATCATGAAGTCTCATTAAAATGATATAAAGCAACGCAGGGTGTGATATACATGTACGTAGTAAGCACTTCACTTATCCCTCTGTTATATAACAGCATGTAATGAGCAAAGCATCTTAGTGAGTGACATTATTCTGACATTAATTTGCTGCTTATCATAACTTTACTACAATATCAAACCTTGTTCTTTTGCTCGACAACTCATTAGGTTGGAGGCTTCAAACTAAAGTCACATTCAAAACTCATTCGGACAGTAATTTAGCACATCTTGGCAGTAATATATATACTTTCACCTCTGTGACATTAATTTACAACATGTCTCAGCTGTGTTATGGTTTGAGGCTCGGGTTATCCTTAGAAAGGGCATGTAATTTTCACTGAACATGAAAAGCTACAATATAAACCCTGAATATCAATGCATATTATACAGAAGACTCTATTTCTTCTTCTTCTTCTTCTTCTTCTTCTTCTTCTCCTTCTTCTTCTTCTTCAGCTAGTAGATGTGCAGTTCTCATGACTTGTGTATTTCAAATGCTGAACTCTGTCTGGCTCTATCTGTAATTTCATCATAACCTCTCCAGTCCAATAACACGACCTTTTGGCAGCGCACTCCATCTTAGCGCTCACATCTGACAGGTTTTTCTCAAGCAGCTAAACTGAAAAGTCCTCAGATTAAATTCCAATCAATGAAAGAACACGTAAACACTTGGACGTGGAGAAAGGACGGACAGAGAGGAGTCTGAAGTGTGTGTTTGTGTCCAAAAAAGGTCAAATACACTGTGAAAAAAAAATCATGCAGGAATTTAGTGGAATCTTTTCTCATTAACTCAGTGTAAATATACAAATTTAATTTATTCAAGTTAATTAAACTTGAAAATTCCAGTATTAATCTTCAGAACTTATAAGTTCTTCTAACTGGAAGTATTTTGACTTGAAATGATGAATTGATTGAATGTATGAATGTACTGTGCAGAGTTCACTCAACTCATTAAATTAAGTTTCTAAAAAAACATGATTATCATACAAGCAGATTCCCCAGCACGCTTTGTTTAATACTTTTTTGCATTTGCAGAGGTGATTGATGCTGGAACAAAGTAGCTATGACAGGATCAGCTATGAGTTCGTTATGTGAAATGAAGTTAATTTGATTAGAAAAGTTAAAAACAAATACTTTATTTTGTATATTTTAAGAATACTGAACATGTTTTCTCAGGTACAACTAAATTAATATCAAGTTAATTTGACTGGAAAAGTTCATTTGTTTTGAATCACATTACAAGACTACATCAACTTGTTGCTTGAAATTCAACTTAAACTTTGTAAGTTGAAACAAAATTTAGTATATTTTAACCTCATTGAACACATTATTTGTTTTGAATCATTACAAAATTACCTCAACTTGTCATTTCAGATTCAATCAACTTAAAATGGCAGCCCAGATACTAACATTTTTAAGTTAAAACAAGTTGTTTTTTTAAAATTATTATTCCAGTTTTTAATGTTTCTGTCTACACTGCAAAAAATCTCAGTAGTAGTAATTTATTTCTTGAGTCTCTGCTTGAGTATTTCTGTATGACAATAATGCAGGTTTTTGTGCTTGAGTCAAGAAAAATGTAATTTTATTTGAAATAAAATACTTGAAATTTCTTAATCTTGTCTCAGGTCTAAGCCACGTTAGCTTAGCTCTTATCCCGGCTGTCTTCTGCGATCGCGATCCGGCTGGTCTGGCTGGGTGGCTGTGTACATGTCTGCTGCATTAATTGAGTCCCTGTGCTTCCTTTTCCCACGTTAATGAATGTATTTCTGTCATCTATCACGTAGATATACCTTCTGTATTTCACCATCCGACCAATGTATGTTGAGATGTAAGCCAGCTTTAGTCTTTTAGCTTTAACATTATATCATACATGCAGCTGTCAAGTAACTTTACATTTAGACTTTCACAGGGTTTTTGTTTTAAAACGTGTCAGATGGAAACATTAAAACATCAGCTGGAGACGGACGTCTTGGCTGACTCAAGGAGTGAGCAGTAGCTTACATGAGCCAGCTACACTTATGAAATCTGCTTGTGAGTCATTATTTTAGCCGACAAAATCCTCCGTCGTCAGCTAGAAATGAGAAGCTGCTTTTGTTTACGTCTCCAAGGATTCAAAGACCTCGTGTTTCAACAATTACTCCCAGTTTCGATGTTAAATCTGCCACCGTTATCACTGTAAACTAAATAAATGCAATGCGAGAATCGAAAGTTTGGCAGGCTTAGCAACAGTAACTAAGGAGGGCGGTGCTTAGCGAAGGGTCAATTAAACCAGCTGTTTTAAGAAAACAAGACTCAGGACTTTTGCAGTGTAAGAGTGTCAAATACCACAATCAGCTTTAAAAGACACTATGTATAATTTGTGTGTAATTGTATAATATAAACAACTATTTATGTTGTTACAATCCCAGATATTCCCTGAAAAAACACTGAGGACACGACCTCGGTGTCCTCAGTAGAAGCTATAGCCCTGCTGTCACAGGAAACAATGGTTTTATATCTTTCTAATACTTGAATCCTGGCAAAACTTAATTTAGTTCCCTCAAATAAAGAATATAAACTGTGTGTGTGTGTGTGAGAGAGAGAGAGAGAGAGAGAGAGAGAGAGAGACTATAGCAGGCTGTCTGTTTTAGTGCCATTAGTTCCTCCCTGCCACTCATTGATAAAGAGGCGCTGCCATCAGCCAAACCAGCCATCTCCTTCAGTCCTCATTAAAATGTCGTCATATTAAAAAATAATTTCAGGCCTTTGCTGATGAGCATTTTATTGCCTTCATGAAAATGTTCTCACTTTGGAGTCAACGGGAGAGAGAAAACCTTCAATGAGTAATGAAAGCAGGGAGGGAGAGGGGGGAGAGGAAGAGAAAAAGGACAGAGGAGATAAGGGTGATTTGTTGCATACTTGGGAGGGATGGTTTCAATATTTAGACAATTAATAATTTCTTTCTTTTGCTGCCCTACATAAACATCCTTTCTTTACAGCAAAGTACAAACACTGGCGAGGAAAAAGTGAGACTTTATCTTGCTGGGAGACAAGAACATGAGCTCAAGGATGCCTTATAGTCTATATCATGAAGTCTGTGTAATGCTGCATTGAGCAGTGTTGTTATCTCATGAATTTCATTACATCAGAAGGTAAAGCTTAAGTTACCATTAGTTTTAATAACATACCTTGTATGCCTTAGTTTCCACAGAAAAACATTTTTTTAATGCACACTATTAATTTATTTTGTTTATTTTGGACACAGTCAATGCCAAAAGAAAACAATAGCTCAGTCAAACACCATCATTCTCA
>JAJHUR010006991.1:1303-37243 GCA_027495735.1 Lutjanus campechanus | reverse complement strand
AGTATAACACAGAAGAAGGCATTTAGGAATCTTATAAGATTTATTTCTGATTTTGTGTGGATGTATTTGGGAAATTACTCCTCATAAAATCCTCATGATGAATACAACTCTGATACAACTTTTAATTTGCATCAAAATACTATTTTTATAGAATTACAAAAATGTTTGACCACCCATGGGCTGTACTGATAGTGTAGGTGTTTATTCTTGGTTAACTAAATCCCGAACATTTACCGTACAACTGCTCGACTGAAAATATGACCTGTGTCTTGCTTACTGCTTTTCTCTGGAGAACACTGCAACTATAAAGTGGAAACTGACAGAGGACGAGGGTGAACGAAGAGCAGACGGGAAGAGCTAATGCGGCTGCAATAAAGGATAATGTTTGTACTGGGTGGATGTTTGCTGGTGAGACCACAACAGAAGTGTTTAATCTCCCAGTAAATAATGCATGATGCCAGCACGTGTGATACAAGACTTGTTTACCATAACTGTAGGCAAAGAACTAAAAATGTTCAACCTACTGTTGGTGGCAAACATTTTTCTTGAATTTGCACCTGTGTTTGCATGATGCATTACTTAAGTTGGGGGGTTAAGCCTCCTGAAATGGTGTCAGCCCAACTACTTGCTCCACAAATGACAAGAATTACTATTTTAAATGCGAAAACAACCATGAATAGCATGAAGTATGTTTGTATGTGTCCATTTGTCAGAAATGTGTTTTTCCATGAAGTGTACATACCATTCAAATGAAAATGTCTGCACACACATACATATGCACACACACATTAGTGAATAACTGCTCATCATCTCCCTGTCACCTAATCTTTGAAATACTGTGTACATGATTCACTCGTGTAAAGATGGTGGCTGCTATATTCGTTGGGATTTGGCAGAGGTGCTGGTCAGTTTGGCTGGCAGCTTGTTTCATTCAGTCTATTGTTTGTTTCTCTAATGTTGTCAGCCACCAGTTTTATTGTCACCATTTCTTGATTGTGTTGTTCAAGAATAACGTTATGTGCCAACCTTCTGTCTGTATGTTGGAGATAGACTGTTTTTGTAGCTGTACAGTATAAATGTGTGCACTTTATTCTGACATGCACAGTTAACCAGCAGTTAACAGGTAATGGTAATCCCTGATTACTTCCCTATTGTACATAATATTAAAACTGTGTTATAGAAATCCATGTAATTGGCAAGAAAAATCAATTTACTACCCGGATTGGTTTGTATTAGTTGAACACAACTTCTATAAACCAATCTTGTGCTTACTCGTAATGTTACAAGTTAAGTTTCAATTTCACTGAACATGATTTCTTATATGTTTATTCCCTGTGGATGTAATATTAATGGCTTTCTGTTCTTGTCTTCACAGTGTTAAGTTTCTAGCATTCGCCTTCTCTCTAATGAGGAGTCAGTAAGCGGTAAACAAATTTGCAGCGGGAGCCACGTAAGCGACAGGTGTGACACGGATGGACAGTTGAAAGGAGATCTTTGGGGTGACAAGAGAGAGACCAGAGGTTAATCACGAATTAAAAAATCTTATGGTCTGCTCCACACGTTGTTACCAAAGCAGCCTCTTGGAACTCCGACCACATTTTTTGACAACTGTCTTGACTGACCTTTTTTCTTTTTCCTTCTTTTTTTTCCGGCAAAACTGACTGAGCATTGCACTGACACACTTTTGGGAGCGAAAAGGACTCCTGATTACACATTCCAGATGACATATCTCTGACAACATTATACTCGCCATCTTGTATGATGACCAACTCAGTGCTACCTGCAGTGCTGAGCAACTGAGCAACTTCACAAGTTTCCGAAAACAAACAAACAAACAACAAAAAAAACAAAAAAAACACTTGTCTTCACAAAGGACTGAATGAACAATGTAGCATCTCTGCTAACATATTGTAGCATTTGTTGGCTGGGAAATAACTTGACTTAATCCATCAACAGTTCAAAGAAAGAGGAATTTATGCATTCAAAGGATCTTTTAGATGTCATTTTCCTCTTGGGTTCCTTTCAAGAAGAAGAAAAAATATAAAGAGAGTACATGAGAGACAAAGGATTGGTCTTACTCATTAAAACATTCCAGAAAAGATGCACTAATTACAAAAAAAAAGTGCGTATAAAATCAATCACAAATGCACAGTATTCAACAGCACCCATACTATAGCCCCTCATTCAAGTTTAGCACTTGTATAGCATGTTTGCCACTGAACCTATGTCTTCCATTCACTTCTATCAGACTGAAACACTGCCCTCTTTACAAGTTCCAAGAAGAAAAAAATAAATAAAAAACAGCACTAACTGAGAAGTTAAACAAATGAAGCACATGTAGCATCAGCTCAAACTGGTCACGTACAGTGAATTCTGTACATTTAGAAACGTTCGCCATGAGAAAATGGCGGAAAAAAGACTTTATCTTTATCTCTCATGTACTGCCATGGGCTTGCCCAGAAATCCATGTTGGATACCAAAGGTCCTGTAGCATGCACTTGCTGAATGACCTTGTGTAATGTACAGTAGATTAAGGGAACTATTCCATTTAGGATGAGGTTTTTACTCACCCTCATACTGGCCTCTTTGCCTCTGTTTGGTACAAAGTCATTCCTCAAAAAGAGCTCCTTTAACTGCCATTAGTACCCCATCCCTATATGCACATCAAAATATTATAAGTATTTTCCCATGTTTTACTGGCACAGTCATGAGGAGCAAAAAGACTGACTAAAGGAGACAAAAAAAAGTCCAAGAGACAATTGTGGATATTGGACTGCCTAAATTACAATGAAAAGAACATTCCTACCACAAGAACACTTTTTACGTCACAAGAAACTATCCATTAGCTGGGAATTCTGTGTTATCATTTTGAAAGGGACCATTCAGATAAACGTTGCCCCCCGAACACAAAGGCCAACACTGCCAATTAGGCACAAGAATCCCCAGATGAATACTGCCCCATCTCTCTCTTGTCCCTCTTGCTGCCAACGCGTGCTTCACAAGGCGAGTCGACGTCAAGATAAGGATGGCCCATCAGGCAAAGGGGGAAAATGAGAAGAAACGGACCAAGAGTAGAGCAAGTGTGGAAGTGTACAAAGAGAACAAATCTATATTTTGATAAACAAATCAACTATCCATGGCTTCGGAGGAAGAAAAGGTCCAGAATGGAAGAAATGAAAAAAAAAAAAGAAAAAAAAATCAGATGCAAATGTTAATAGAAAATTTGGCATCATGAAATGGAGTCAAAGTCCTGGAAAAAAAATGGGAAGTGAATATTTTGTCATTGGGGGGTTGAAGATGTTTTCCCCCACAAGCACCGGGAAAATGTTTTTCTGAAAGACAATGAGCAACGACAGACTCTTGCCTATAAAGACATGGGGATGACAAAGGATGGACGCTGAGATAAACAAATGAAAAAAAAAGATAATGCATTTTTGTAACTTTGTTTACCAGCATGACTACTTTGCATGACTGTCTTTTCTGCAAGCCCTTAGTTGAAGACAAGGGTGCTAGAGATACAAAAAAAGTATATATAAAATGAATTAAAAAAATGTTATATGCAATTAATGTTTTAAAAAAGATTATAATGAAAGAGAAGAGCTATATTTTGTTTTGAAAAGTAAAAAAAATGTGAATATTGAAACATGTATGTTTGCAAAGTACACCCTGAACTATGTTTTGTTTGATGAAATCTCTCTGCTACTACTGCCCTACATTCCTCATCCCAGTGTTTTAGACCGCTGCCATAGTTTTACTTTGTTATGCATCGAGCAGTATGTTTTCTAACCATTCGATCAACGGACTCAAGACTTTGCCAAACTATAGCAGTTACGCAAAGGATGTTTGTCGTTAAAAGTCTGTGTTTTCCTCCTTGAATCATTTGCACAACTTACCGTAGCAGCAGCAGCGACAGCAGCAGCACTTCTAAAACAACAGCTCTCCATTACACAACTTAAACTGCTTGATTAGTACTCATAGTTTGCTTTTTTTCTTTGGCAATAATACAAGAGTTGTCACATGATTGTAGCAGGGCAAACGGAGAACCTCGAGAGTATCTTCAGCGGCTCAGTGTTAAATAGATTCGTAAAAAGGCCTTGGATGTCCCATGGCAGGATTCGGCTGGGATAGGCAGTTCTGTTCCACTAGTCCTAAGCAGAAAAATGGGAGTACAAGTGCAGGTTATCCAATAGAGACCAATAACAGACTATGAAATATACTATATTGGCGAACAATCAAGAGAGATTTCAGGTTTGCATGGAACCAACTGCCATTCCAAAGTTTGTGTGCAGTCTTTAAGGACTCAGGTGTGTCGGTGGTGTGTGTGGATGTAGGTGTTTTGCTATTTTCTTTCTAACATAAATAAATTCTAGTATATAGACGATAACGATAATGTGAACACCTCACAGTGATGTGTAAAAAACGCATGCATTATGACTTGATAATCTCTCGAGGGGGGAGCAGAGTCTTGACATATCCCCTTTAGACTCCTATCATTGTTTGTCATGAATCCCGTCTTGATAACTATGAACACTGTGCCGTGTCGTAGAGCAGAAACGTCTTCCTCCGAGAGGCAACTGAAAACTACTCACACTCGCAGTGTCAGGATGAGTGTGTAGAGGTAGCTCGTCTTTGTTCTTTTTGGGTTTCTTTCTTCCTTTTTTTTTCTCTTTGGTTTTTTTAGATGGTCAGATCTTTGCATCCGTCACTACCCCATGGAGTTACCGTCATCCAGCTGGCTAGTTGGCAGCTCGTTGCAGTGCAGTCATATGAGCACCAAACAGAGACCCAGAGCTTCCAAAATGATGTCAGTGAAGTACTTTAAGTGTTGAAAGCAAGGATGAGAGATACCAGTGTCCACCGAGGGGAGATTGATGTTAAAAAAAACAACAAAAAAAATGAAAGTCTTATCTCACTGGTGAGTGCTGTCCAAGCACCTCAACTTTGGTTTGGTATCGACGTGAGTTTCAGGCCCTGCTGGTCCAGGGCTCAGCTCAGGCAGCTGAATGGTCCTCTGTCCATTCCTAGAACATTGCAAGTTGGAGGTTCACCAGAATGTAAGCTCAAGGTTTTACAAGTTCAAGAACTTCTATCTATTTGCAAAAACGGTCCATGGGATTTTGTTTTGGTCCCGTATCTTTTTAGAACTCCCGGATTTCAGTTCCCGTTTTGGAAGGCATTAAGCAACTATGGCTTTTGATGGTCACAAAGATGTTTATGAATATTTCAGAGGTAAACTTCTAGCAATGGTGTGCACACTTGCAAAAACTTTGTGCTTCACCCAGCTGTGCATGTGTTCTCATAAGCCAAGTACTGTCTTTTTCTTTTCGGTTAAGTTTGCCATTTCTTCTTCATTCTCTACATTGTGACTGCTCTGCCGAAACCAGGCTGAAAAAAAGATGTCTTTCCTTTTCTATATTCTGCATAATACTGCCATTTGATTTAAGTCATGTTGAACAGAATGAGTTACAATGTTGAGAGTGCTAAGTCTGTTTTACTTTCTCAAGTTTGCAATCTGTTTCAAATGTTAAAGATTTTCCTGTGTAACACTCACATGACCAAAAGAACAAAAATGCTTTACATGGTAAGTAGGTGCCACTGTTAAACTATGGCGATTATGTGTTGTGACAATATTATGACATGTCCTCTCCAGGTGTTTGGAAGCTGTTATGTGGTCCATGGATGACACATCCACTCTGATATCCGATTTAATTTCTTTATGTGCCTGTTTCTGTTTAATATGTTTTCTGTTTTTTTATTTTTAATTGAGGACATTGTATGCAATCTGCACCACGAATGCCACTGATCGACACTTACTGTATGCTCCCTGAGACACAGATATGTTCTGTCATCAGTTCAGATGATTGCAACCACATGAGTAGTGGCTTTATGGCTTTCCATAGAGTGACTTAGCAATCACACTAATCTAAAAAAAAAAAAGATTTTATTTTGCAAAGTGATAAGACCAGAGTTGTTTTAGAGGAAATGTTATCATGAATAGATTTTTCTAATATATCTTATTTTAATCAGAAATAATGTGACTAACACCACAGAAGTCATATACATACATCTAATATCACAGACTAACACCATGCATTTACGTAAGCATTCCAAAGATAAAAGATGTATAATCATTTTACACACCATCAGATTGTATAAAACAGACTTAGGTACTAGTCCATTGTACTACGGTCTTAGTAGGAGAGTGAATGGGGGGAGGAGGTGGTCACTGGAGTATCTGGTTGTGACTTATGCCGGATTTTATTTTTTTGAAATGTTGGAACACAAAGAACAACTCATCAAGAAACTGTATAAAGTATATTTCAATGGAATGTTCATGATTTATCTTTTTATATTTTGAAGAAAAAATAGAAACATATCAATAAAGTGTCATAATTGAACATATTTCTACTATTGAGACTTAAAATGTATGAATGTCAATGCGACCTAATGTGAACCGATCTCCATAGCAGCTTGAATGAACAACTGATTAACAGTCATGAGATGCTTTTTCAGAGACATTAAAAATTGCTTAAAATCATTGAAATGAACTTAAAATAAATGAAAAAGTGACATCAACAGTGTGTCAGTTTTGTTGAAGATTTCCAGCTGATGAATCGTGTGCTCTTAGACCATAACACTCTGTACCGACTGTCACAGTTAACACTGTTCATCAGCCTGTCGGGAACACAATACCACAATACAGTGATTGATATAATCTGACTTGAAGTGAGGACACAATGAAAACCTAAAGTCGTGCATGAAACTGAAGGATGACACAATAAATTTGTGAGTGGAAGTTAAGGAATATGGTGTGTTTTGATGCAGCATTTCCAACAAGGTCCAACTGTCAGGTTTTTCTTTTTTTCTTTTTTCAGTCAGTGGCTGCTGCATCGAGCCATTTGGAGAGTCTAAAATAAAGACTCGTCATATAATGCTGATCTATAATTTTGAGGTCAACTGTAACCGTGTCATGATATTTGAGAATGATGAGGTAATGGAAGTGCTGTTTCCCTGACATTACATGATCATATCAAATAACTGTAACTTTAACTTCTCCTGCCCTTGAAACTGGACACCAACATGTTAGAATCATAAGCATCTGTAATATTTCTTTACTGATATAGAATCAGGGATTGACGGAAGTGCCATTATCAGTTCTGGTTTTCGGTCAGATTCTTAATCGATTCCTGATCAGTATTTTGTGTGCAAAAAAAAGTAGTCCCACACAGGTTTTCAGCTTCAATTGTAAGAGCTAGCTGTGTCAACAGTCTGTCATCATCTAAAATGGATAAAATGAGAGAATATTTACTGCGTTTGTTTTCGTCTAGGTCTTTCATTTTAGATTTTTCTTTTAGGAAGCCTGACTGCATGACAATAATGTTATTATAACATAGGATATTTACCTGCACGGTTGGGAAGCAGAGGCACTCCAGTGAGTGTCAGATACATGGAATCATTTAATTTAAGATGAGTAGAAGACAAGACGCACACCACTTGGTTGGTCATTTTGTGTGGTGCAGGAAATCAAAGCCCCCAAAAATCCATTTCAAAGAAGAAAAAAGTCACTTCCTGCACCCACTTATCACCTCTGCATTGATTTATTAAAAAAGTGCCATGACACTGTGGTCACAAGGAATTTCTCAAGATACAAAGATAGATTCTTAAATACAG
Source organism: Lutjanus campechanus (assembly GCA_027495735.1). NCBI lineage: Eukaryota > Metazoa > Chordata > Actinopteri > Lutjaniformes > Lutjanidae > Lutjanus > Lutjanus campechanus. The sequence continues at coordinate 29,572 of JAJHUR010006991.1, read as the reverse complement.
CTCATACTTGCATGAGAGTTCATAGCTGTGCTGGAGGTGTGTCCACAGTCACATGCAGATGCTCACTCAATCAAAATACCCTCAACTGTCCAAATACATAACATCCACATAACACCTCTTAATACACTGACAAGGGGGTCCAGGGGATAGCAAACATGCTAAATCTAGTATTTGTGCAGGCTGTGCAGGGAAGGACATAAACCATCTCTCAACATTCCCACACAACAGTAATAACTCCATCTCTATATCAAATACTTTAAACCATAATATAAAAAATCTTCTGTGCAAAAAAACCCTCCAACAGAGCTGTCAGCTATCATGCAAAGCTGTATTTAAGCACTGTGTAGCTTTATGATTGATATGTCTTGAGAAAGGTGTGTGTGGAAACAGTTTTTTTCTTTGAAATTAATTTAAGCCTATGTCGCAGATAGAGATGTTTCAGTGTATTGCTGGTGTTTCCATACTTATTTGAAATGAAAGCATAATATAAAACCTGCTCAATGGCAAAAAGTTACTGAAAAAATCTCAGCTCTGCCATCTGTGATGAAGGCAATGAACCATAAGCTGATGTAAAGACCACATGGTAAGAAATAGTAATGTGGTCTGATGAGTCATCTATTTTCTACTTATGGATACCGAGTGTCTGTCTCACGCTGTTCTATGAGCTGATGAATCTGTGGAGGTACAGTATGTGTAGGCACAAAATACCATGATTACTCTACATAGAAAGCTAAAGATTTTAAAGCCATTTTACAGAAACAGAAGCTCCTTCTTAAATTATCCAGATTATGATGCATAATGCTAAGAATATCACTATAAATTTTTGGTGGCATCATTTTGTGGTGATTTCCACATCCCTTACACTCAAAAAACTACAAGAATCACCAGGTGCATTTAATTAATATGCGGTATTCATGTATCTTTGATTTATTTTGTCCACATTCTGCACATATCCTTGAACGTATGGCTTTACATTTACACCAAAGTTAACCAGATTTACAGTATGTAGTGTCAGATATATCATTTAATGACAGGATATGGGATCAAATGGGAATGTAATGTTGCAGCCCAGTGAGCAGAGTATTTATTCTGTGACCGAAGGCAGCTGTGAGGAAATGTCGGCAGAGGCCTCTTTCAGTTTTTTCCTCCTCTGTGCCGAAACATCACCTCCCTCTGGTGGTAATACTCAGTAGTGTCTGTTTTGGTAGATTCAGATGGATGAAGACTGATGACTAATAACAGTAAATCTGTATGACTTAGTCATCGTTTATTTGGTTGGTTTTAGTTTGTCATTTATTTTTCTGTTTTATTGTTTTAACCACAAACTCAAAATTAGGTGGACATTTTAAAGTACCAGCCTTCGATAAAGAAAAACACCACTAAATGTCCATTATTCTTGTTAGTGATTATTTTTGCTAGTATTATTGTTATTACAAGAATGTGCTATTTATAGTGTTCGGTGTCCTCTGAGGTTTCAGCTGTTCTGATCAGGACATGGAGGTGATGGTAAACGTCAGGCAAACAAGGGTCCATTTTATCTTTGAACTCGTCATCTTTGAAATGAGAGGGAAAATGTGACAAAGCTAAATAAGACCTGCATAATAATGATTATAAACCTTTTTTCACAGCAGACATTTTGACATGAAATAAAAGGTAAATGCAGGTGTTACCAGCACCACTAATTAATGTTCAGTTTCGGGTCAAACAGAGTCAGGGTGCTGATACTGTGCATTCTGGCTCACTGGAAAGGCTCTGCTGCATTAATTGGAACGGGACCTTAATTGGTAACACCTGTGTTTGATCTAATATTTCATATCAATATGGCTGCTGTGACAAAGGTCTGTTACTCTGCTCTACTAATAATAAAAAGGTGAGTCCCAACAATACATTCATGTAATTAATGATTCCCTGCTTTGTGACACACTCCAAATGAGGCAAAAATAAAGTTTACTTTGGACTTATTGAAAACAGCATCTACTACACAAATAGTACTGTATTTACTACTGCTCACCTGCTAAAAGTTACCCCTAATTAGCCTCCTCCGGATTACAATCTATGCACAGCTGTCAGAATTGCTAAACCAATGCTAATATTGCAGCTAGCTATACCTACTGTGCTTCAACTGCAAAAAACACAGACACAGTTTTACTAATTTCATAATTACAAAGTTTGAAGCTAACGCAGCCTGTTCTGTTTCCTTTCAACATGTAACGCAAAAACTGAAAGGCATAATTTATTAAAACCAGTACTTACTGGCCTTATAACATTTAAGGACATCTTTATGACAAGTCCAAATGGTACCACTTTAGTTGAGGTCAAGGGAATTATTCATCACACCACAGTGTAATACAACTTAATGACGTCTTTATGACAAGTCTAGAGTGTACCACTTCATTTAAGGTCGAGGAAAATATTCATGACACACTTACAATGGTCTCATGACAGCCAGTGTCAAAACCAATCACATATGACAGTTTAATGTCATGTTAAAACATGAAGCTAAACAGTTTCTTTGTTTGTTTGATAATGTCAAGTTGCCATGACAGAGACATCTCAAACAATGTCAGCTTTGCATTAAAAATGAAATTTAATGACAATTACAAGAGCCGTAAACCTGCATAAAGGCTTCTTCATGTTCATGACAGGTGTCATTACATGGTTATGACAGTGTAATGACAGTCTCATGCACACCCCTTCAAATAAAGTGTTACCAAATATTTTGGTGTGTTGAAAATGTTTTTTAATCAGTTTACATGTGGTTATACAGCATGACTTACGTATGTCTATTGAATGCTTAATAGTTGATAATGGAATGGTAAATGGTTTATTACAAGAGAGTCTAAACACCCATTTTGCATGTATACTTGAGGTGATAAGTTTGCAAACCTCTTTCAGATTATATAAAAAAGAAAATCTAGTCACCAACAGACCTTACATGTAAACACATTGTCATTTTAATCCAAAAGTAAAGTAATTCCCTACATTTTTTTAGCCTTGTACTATAAAAGTTCTGTAAATACAGTATAAGATAAGAAAAGACAAGATAATCCTTTCAGTCAAGTCAAGTTTATATGTGGCACCAGTTTATAACAGAAGTTATCTCAGGGCCCTCTTCATATAGAACAGGTCTAGGCTGTACTCTTCATAATATTATGTAAGCGTAATATGATAGCTTAACTATAAATTCTATATAGTATAATTATGTAATACCCATATTACTGTAAACACAAGCTTGAATGAACTTATTTCAGTGTCATGTTGTCAAGGTCTTGTTTTAGATAGCATAACTTATATTCATTTATAATTATTTCGCCAAGAGCTTTTGCAGAATATGAATATCTAACATACCCCAAATCATGCTGGTATAAATTCCCCAATAAAATGCAAAACAGTGTCACCTAAGACATACAGTATATAGTATAGTCATTTATAAAATTTTGCAATTAAACATAATTTAACGTTAAATATTTGTTGCTTATCTAGAAAAGAATGGGCTATTTTTCTTTGACTATTGCTTGAGTTCCACTGTTTTTAAATGGTACATGTTAAAAATATATTTTTTAAAAATTGAAAAAACTTTTGAGTTAATGAACACCGAGGCACCTCTGTCAGTCACAGCACCATGCTTGTTAGAGAGGTGTAACGCCCTGCAGTGCCAGGCAGAGTTGACATTTGATAGGGAGGTTGAAGGTTGTCTTGCCCCATAACTAAAATGGAGGGAAAGGACAGGGAGGGGTTGGAGAGGTCCAGCAGAGATTGAATTTCAACGGGACAGCATTCCAAAAAATTTCAAGACAGACAACGTGAGGCAGCGAGGGACGGGAGAGGATCGTGGATGTTCCCTGAGCAAACAACTGGACGCACAGTTTGTGTGCGACCTGGTTGGAGAGCTTAGCTGGACTGCCAGGTCGATCAAACAGGCCAAACAAGGACCTCCTGTGTATGAGAGTTGGACATGATGACAGAGAGAAAGACGGACAACCTGATGAGCCAGAGGAGATGAACAATGTGATTTTTAATTCTGCCATTAGCCTCTGTCAGCAGCTGTTTTACACTTAGTGAGTAAACGCTCTCATCTCACTAACTGGGTACTAACATTGCTTGTTGTTTGTATTAATTTATTCAATCCGCAATTCGCCTTTTAAATAAGATTATTAAGTAACATTGCAAAGAAATTCCAGCAACTTTTTGGGCGAATATGTATGTTTAACTCTGATGAAAATGTTTACTATACAACACACACACTGGTACACTATGTCCCCTTCTGCCATTTGCTCGAAAATCCACTGATGCAACTATGACTCTGGTTTCAGATACGGTTCGCTTGTAAGTCCAGTTGCTCTACAAATTCTCAGGAGAGTGGTTTGTTTCCCTGGCCTGGCATGGACAGCAGTGACCCACATGAAGACGAAAGCGGAGGCAGAAGGAAAGAGAGTGATGAAGAGAATGATAAACAGCTGAAGAACCAGCTCAACAGCGAGGAGAAAGGTGAGAAGGAGATCAAAGGGAATGAGACAGAGAAGAAGAAAGAGAGCCGGCGGTCTGGGTCGCTGTGGAGGAATGGATGGGCGCTGAGTGAAAGACTGGCGATCAACGTCTCAGGGATGCGTTATGAGACTCAGCTTCGCACCTTAGCCCAGTTCCCAGACTCCTTGCTCGGTGACCCCAGGCGCAGGTCGCGGTACTTTGACCCCCTGCGAAATGAGCTCTTCCTGGACCGCAATCGGGCCTGCTTTGATGCCATTCTGTATTTTTACCAGTCAGGCGGCAGGCTTCGGAGGCCTGCGAACATACCCCTGGACATCTTCATGGATGAGCTGCTGTTCTATGAGCTGGGAGAGGAGATCATGAACCGCTTCAGGGAGGACGAAGGTTTTCCAAAAGAGGAGGTGGCCCCGCTGCCGTCCAACGAAATCCAGAAAACACTGTGGATGCTGTTTGAGCACCCAGAGTCCTCATCAGGTGCACGAATCATAGCCATCATCAGTGTTATGGTCATTGTGGTGTCCATCCTCATCTTCTGCCTGGAGACACTGCCCGAGTTCAGGAATGAGAAAGAATCACGAGAGGTAGGAAATGTGATCAAATTGTTGCCCTGTGTGTTTGGGAGGCAGTAGTTAGGGTTAGGGTAACCCTAATAAGTTAGGGTAACATGAACTGCAGATTAAATCAGATTAAACATTTCAAATTTGTTTTGAGCAGAGGTGTGGACTTGAGTCACACATTTTATGGCTGTTGACTTGACAAAATCAAAAAAAGATCTGAAACTCGACTTGGACTTTAACAACAATGACTTGTGACTGCTCTTGGACTTGAGCATGTTGAAAATACCCAAACATTTAAAGTTACATTATATAGTGTGCCACAAATGAATTTATTTCCCTTAATTTCCTGAATCAACAAGCAGGAAGTCGACTTATGGTGCATTTCATTTATCTTGGAAGTCAGAGCAGGGAATGGCTTCACATGTTCACAACATGTTGGATAAAGCTATGCATTACACAGTATTTTGTGCGTACAGACACCATAGCAACATCACCAGACATCACAAAAGACAGAAGTTCTAATACACAGCTTTCACTACTGGTGATGCACAGAGCAGCCATCTTGGATTTTGAGAGTGTGGTTGGTAAGGTTCCTCTGACTTTCTGAGTTGGAAATCCTGCTTCAGGGGGCAGGAAAGGCAACAACTTCCATCTTCACAGTTTCACAGAAAGCCAAGTCGCAAATATTAATATAGTTTGCAAGCTAATGTTTAACAAATGTTAGCTCAACAGTAAAGTAACTTTGTAAATAAACAAGGATGGAAACTCCGGTTAAACAAATATGGATATGGGCGGAGTGCTCTGATCATTCTCTGTGTTCATTTAATCCGAATTTCTGCACGTTTTTGAAAGCTTATGAATATGGACGAAAATTTAGCAGAACCACTGGTAGCTGTGGGGGCAGTATAGCAGTGTGGCCAAAAGTCCAAGGGAGACACGACCACAGGACATGAAGAAGAAGTTTTAAAAAAACGAAAGTATTGGGAATTATGTTTGTCATCAGTTAATTAGTGAAAATTCTCAGTCCATTTCACAATGTATTTAATGGCCACACAGACCACCTCCATCTACAACGCTTTCATGCCGAACACTTGAGCATTATTACCACCTCCTCCAGCACTGCTGAGTTTGTTGTTGTCAGTACCTTTTCAGTCTTCTTCATCTTTAGGTTAACAAGGGGGTGCCAACAAGCCTTTTCATTATGACTTGTTTAGAACTTGAACTCGGACTTGGCACTTGTCAGTCTTGAATTGGGACTTGATTTGGAACTTGAGACTTACTTGTGACTTGGAAAACAATGTTATGGTCTGACATCTGGTGTTCAGTAAGGGGGAGGGGGTCAAAGGTAAAGGGTTGGCATGAGAGAATAAGTTGTCAGCCGTTAGTCATTTTAAAGATCTCTTTAAAGTCTCTCTTGAAAAGTAGCCACTTACCACTCAATCTTTTTTAATGTTTTTACATGATGGTTTTATGTTTAATATCACACCAATCAAACCATCTGGGTATGAGATCTTGAATGGGATGTGTGTGTCTGCTTGGGTCAAAGAGAAACATGATACCATGGGAGGCAGTTGTTTAGGTAAACACACACTTGGTGACTACTACAGTGTGTTAAGGGGAAAAATACTGACATGAGGACAACTACTTGCCAATGTGCCTGGATGCGGACCAGAGACTCAGGGAGAGGGACTCTGGGAAGCTCACGGCGTGATTATTTTAGTCGGCTGTTAAATCTGATACACTCGGATTCAGGAAGTGCCAAAGGGTACAGGGAGTAATGGCCAGGGCTTGGAATACAAATAAAAGGAGAGAAAGCAAAGGCAGCGTGAGGAGACAGTTAGTTGTAAAAGGTCACTCAAGTGACCGAACACATAGGCAAAGGTGAGCCAAAGCCTTCCGGTGGCTTAGAACCGGAGACTAAAAGGTCTCACAGGATGAGAAGCGTACGTTGGGTCATGTTAACACATTCCTCCAAGACTGCTGCGCTAGGCCAAGCTGCCTTTGCACATGGGAGCTGCCAGGAAACTACTGTAACGTACTCCAGTCCAAGTCAGCGGCAGACCCACTACACTGCGTTGGCAATGTTAGAGGCCAGGGAGATGGGATAGCCATGGAGATGGATGAGGAGCGATGCAGCAAGACACTCTCATGTTTCTCTTCGGAGATCTCACGGGGTTATATTTAGTCTTAGGAGAGCCCTTGGAGCAGATCAACACATAGATGTCCACCTTTAGCAATAAACACTGTCACTGACCTGCTACTGAAAGACATAAGAAATACTCTTGGTTTATTTAAACTACCCTGAAACTTTATATGTTACACACAGCCCATTACAGCATACTAAACTGATCCTTTTATATCCATATCATCCGTTTTCACGCTTTTAACTTGACGTTAGGTGTAAGATGCTTCAAACAGCCACCATCCGATGCTTGAATGTAATGTTAACTGACACGGAGGATGGAAAGACAGGTGGACTGAAAAAGAGATATGATTGAAATGTAATGCCGCAGATGTCAAACGCTTTTATGATGTTGTCAAAAGTCAGATCCAATGAGACGGTGGTCAACATATTAATGTCCAGTGTAGTTTATTAGGATACCATGAATATAGTATCTCAGCAGTTTGTAAAATTACATAAAAGAATATACAGTAATAGCCCCACATTTAAAGGAATAGTTTGACATTTTGGGAAATAAGTTTATACATTTTCTTGTTGAGACCTACAAGAAAATATTGATGCTACTCTCATCTCTGTATGTCAAATAAATTTTGAGCTGGTTAGCTTAGCTTAGCATAGCATGAAGACTTAAACATAGAGACAAAAAAGAAACAACAGCTAGTCTCACTCTGTCCTAAACTCACTATTTAACACGTTATATCTGTTTTTGTTTCAAACTGAAGTGTAAAACTGTCAGTTTTATGGATGGTTATTACACGACTCTGTTTAATACTTGATTCTGATTGGTCACTTACGACATTCTGAGGTCTGTTACTTCTGAATAGCAGACTGTTGCTATAAATAACAGACCTTTGCTATAAATAACAGACCATTGGTATGAATAACAGACTACTGGTATGAATAACAGACTGTTGCTATGGATGTAGTACTGATCATAGACTCTGGAGGAACAATTAAAATCATTTTATATTTTATATATATTTTAAAAATTAACAGTCTGTGTCAGATTATTGACTTTTTAAGTAAGTAGCCATGCAACAAGCGTGATAATGTACAGTGAGTGGGTTATTACTGCGATTATTATTGTGTAACAGACTATTTTTTTGGCAAAAAAAAAAAATTGATTTCAGACGCCTCTTTTTGTTTTCAGACCTTTGATTTTGTACATATTAAAAACAATATAACATGTTAGTGTGTGAGCTGTAGGATCTTTTCACACCGTCCTCATTTGGTCCAGACCAAACTGAGTTTAATCCAAGCCAAAGTTAAAGGTGTGAAACCTCCCCTGGATCACCTGGATCAGAAGAAAAATTGCAGCCTTGGTCTGGATCAAGCTGAACCATGATTCAGTTTGTCTCTAGTGTGAAAATACATTTTTGTGTAGTTCAGACTTTTGGACCAATTACAGGAAATTTTGGCAAGCTCTTGTCAGAACAGGAAAAGGGAAAAACATTGCACCAAAACAATATGAGATGCAGTAGCATATGGAGACTTTTTAAAGAGTCACTTGGAAAAAAAAAAAAACTAACAAACATTAAAACACATTTCAATTATTTGATAAATAGAGGAACAACAAGCACAACCATAAGTGTATTGAGACATAGCTCACCGAGGTGATGACAGGTGATGAAGTTGGGTATGCCGTGTCTAGTTCTTTATGGTTCTTGCATAATAGCAGGTGGATTTTTGTTTTTAAAGAAAATGTTGCATATTATGCCTTTAAGTGGTGTTGAGTTGTTTATAGTTTGAATAACAAGATGCAAAATTACAAAATTGTAGCTCTAATTGTTTATTTTCATTCTTGTTATTGTAATACTTCTGCTTTTTTAATATATTTGTCCTGTCTTTCCTGTCTCCTCTCCCTCAGGAATATTTTTACAGATACCACTCCCAGGCAAAGAACATATCTGAGACCATGCCTCCTCCACCAAATGTTTTCCAGGACCCCTTCTTCCTGGTGGAGACCGTATGTATATGCTGGTTCTCCTTTGAGCTCCTCATGCGCTTCGCTTGCTCACCCAGCAAAACGCACTTCTTCAAGGACGTCATGAACATCATCGATTTCAGCGCCATCCTGCCCTATTTCGTCACTCTGGGAACAGAGTTGGCGAAGGACAACGATGCCTCTCCAGCCACATCTCTGGCCATCATCAGAGTCATCAGGTTAGTGAGGGTGTTTAGGATCTTCAAGCTGTCACGTCACTCTAAGGGCCTCCAGATCCTCGGCCAGACGCTGAGGGCAAGCATGCGCGAGCTGGGCCTGCTCATCTTCTTCCTGTTCATTGGCGTCATCCTCTTCTCGAGCGCCATCTACTTTGCTGAGGCTGATCACGCCAACACGGCCTTTATCAGTATACCACACGCCTTCTGGTGGGCAGTCGTCACCATGACTACAGTGGGCTATGGTGACATGTACCCGGAGACAGTGTGGGGTAAGCTAGTGGGCTCTATGTGCGCCATTGCTGGCGTGCTCACCATCTCTCTGCCAGTGCCTGTCATAGTTTCCAACTTCAGCTACTTCTACCATCGGGAGACCGAATGTGAGGATCAGACTGAGTACACCCACGTCAAGACGAGTCTGTGGGAAGACGAGGAGCCAGAAGGGGAGGAAACAGAGGAGGGCGATAGGGATCTAGAGGGAGATTATTACGCCATTGAAGGTATCTGCAACCCTTTGAACGGGACTCTGCTGGGCGGACTGTGTACGGGGCAGAGCACAGGGTTCAGAGGAGGAAATATGTATCTGAGGGAACCACTGGTTACTCAAGTGTAGGGAGGGTGACATTTGACAAGTAGTCCAGGAATTTTACCCAAAAGTGTGGGTCAGCCAGCAACACAAACTAACTCAACGGATTTTTTGTCCTCAGCAATGAATGAAAGATTTTAAAAAGTCGTATGAAGGGGAGGTTCGCCTCAATATACCAAAATTTTTTTTTTTTTTTTTTTTTTTGTTGCCTACAGATATTTTGTGGGGAAAAACAGGTGGACCTGAGACAAATAGCAACAGAAAATTTGACAAATGTTTATTGCTCATGAAAGTCTCATCTGTAACATGTTCTAAGAGATTCAAGGGGTGGTTCAAAGGTGTTTCTTAACCATCTCCTGATACCACCATTTTGCTTCCTAAAATAACAATTTAAAGCAACATCACCATATTAGTAAACTTGTGAACAAGACATATTGGCAATACAAGTACAACATTATGCTTTGACAATAACAAGTGATGACCAATGCTATAAATTGGTCAGCTGTTTATAACTGTTATAAGCCCGAACACAAAAGCCCACTGCTCCAAAAATACTCACTGGAGTTGAAATTCAGTCACTGCCTGCCAGACTCTGTTTACATATCGCTCAGTTTAACTGTTCTAAACATCTACTCCTGCTGGAAAAATTATTGATTGTTTTTTGGGACCCATAAACAGATGCTAACTCTTGTTGCAGACATTCAGCATTAATTTTAATTCTAATAAACCTGAAACTGCCAAACAAAAATAGTCATTCTGAATCAGAATGGAAATTTCAAAGGAGAACTTGCTGGCTGTAACGTTGTTGTCAGAGAAGACAGTATTTGAACTTATCATGTTTCCTTAATCTCTGATGACATATAATGTTTATCTTATGATTTAGTATATAAATATATTACATATTTTCCCTATAAATATCATTTAAAATGGCATTTTTCTATTTTCAAAATATTTGTGACTGCCGAATTGGCACTTATCAACATAAATGTTGATGATGATGAACATAAACCTGTAAACCTTGTTAAGAAAAATCTGTGTTGTCATTACAAAGATACTTGTGTTGTCTCATGTAAAACAGGTTCTGGTTGATTGTGGGCAGCACTGAACCCTTTGTGTGGACATCAGACAAGAAGACATGCATAAATCACTTTTTTTAAACATGGGCAGCAATGGGAAATAGTGACTTTGCCAATTTCAGTATTTTTAATACTTTCCCCCACTTGGATTTCCTCAGACTTTTGGTACAGTATAAATGACAAATTTATGAGACTAAAACAGTTGAAAGAATTTCTATTGCAATTTGTGTGAGATCATGTTGTATATGTACATGTCTGTAATAAAAGGCAGAAGCAGAAAGCAGAACACAGGTCCTGAAGAGAGACATTAGAAAAAAAAGAGAAACTTGCAAATTAAGTAAAACCATAAATATAGCACTGATATGCCCACGAAATTCTCTTTATTGCCTTTCTTTGTTCATTTATAGGTATTTATTACAGCACTAGCCAGGCAAATGTTGCTGAAAGGCAACTTTTTTTTGTAAAATAAAGCTTTAAAAAAGCAAGAAAAAGACAGTGAGTTTTATATTCTCAGGGTCATGATATAAATATAATATGAGCTGTTATTTATTACTGCTATCAGCTTGTGTTAGAGATGAAAATGACTTTCTGAATGTCTGTTCTGTGCCTTGAAACTGTGATGTCTTAGTACTGTCACTCTGTGGCCTAATGTTTGAAGTGGAAGCAGATAGATTATTGGCAATGTAGGTGTCATGTCTCATCAAAACTCAACCAAACACCAGCAGAGCTGTCGCTGCAGACGGGCTGAAACCTCTCGTAAACCAACCCCACATTCTCAACATTCTTCTGTAAGAAATGTACAAAGTTCACATTTGTGTAGTTTTGGCTTATGTGACCTGAGGTGACTGACATGACCTTTATCATGCTGTAATACAACACAGCGGCATTACTTAATGACACAGTGTTAACCATTTGTGTTAAAGAGGGGGGTTTTGATTGCTATGGCAAAGGTTCTGTATTTACCTGCTTAATTATGCACTCAGTGTTTTTAATAAAGATTATATTTTATTAATTTTCTTAAAAGATGCTGTGATATTTATGGTGCCTGTGGTGTTGAGTAATTATGTAATTATTTAGAGAAAACACTGAAGGTCGAGATGAAATGAAAACTACCCTTGTAAAAATTGTAGATCACACCCCCAGTCACACAACCCCACAAAAATTTCATTGTGTTTTTATATCAAAATCATGGAAAACTGAATCATGTTTTCTTCCTGGAAACAGATTATGTGCAGTGGACTGCCAGGCCTCACTGATTGATGTTACTGTACAAAAGCACAACTTAATGACTCTGTTCACTGATTTGGATGAAACTGGATCATATTTTATAGAGAGACTGCTATCTGGTTCTCCTTCTGATGGCCTCCAGCTGTTCAGTTTGAGTTCTGGGTCAGAGTTTCTGCTAACTTAGCTTACTGGGAAAAGCAGCCTACCTGTCAGAGACCGACAGGGAAGTCAGTACCAAGGTCACTGACCAGGTGTCCTGATGCTTTCCTGAGCATCCCGATAGCTTTACTTGTTGCTAAAGCCCCGGGATGCCAGGAGCCAAAAATGGCAAGAAAACGACCTTTGTGCTGTCCTCCCTGTCATCATACCAGCTGTCAGTCTCTGAGGTTGTGTTCAGAGTCAGCCAGGTTAATGGACCGCTGCACTGTAACTGTATGTTTCATTAATGCTCATTCAACGCTACAGTCTGTCCTAAACTGCCTGTTTTTACAGGAAACACGTTACGTAGCAGCAAATAGCATCTGCTTTTTCAGGTCATGTGGACATTAAACTAGTGGCATTAAGCCTGGATACTTAATTTTGTTTTAGGTGTCCAGGCTGTGAAAACAAGTAATCATGAATCTTTAAGTGTATTAGAGAAACACAGCAAGTTTTCATTACGTATGTTTTCTTCAAACTACAAAAAAGGGTCTTAGGAGAGTTTTAACTGTCACAAAAGGCATGCTGGGAAGTCTGCTGATATGCTGATCATTTCAAGTCAAAAGATTTCAAGTTAGGAGAACTCATGTCTATAAATTCTGCAAAAAAAAAGAAAAAAGAAGAAAAGACAAGAAAAGAAAGAAAAGATTTTATTCCACTAACTTCCTATATGTTTTTTTTTCTTAGCGTATTAGCCTGTTAAATATAGCAGTGTTATTTTAGGATATGAAATATAACAAACAGTTATCCTTAATCCTTCACTGCTACTGAATCTCTAAGCACAACAATTAGTCACGGACATTTGCCAGATCGAATGTGTGTTTCACATCCGTGCGGCTGTGACTGACCTTTTCCACAGCTACTAAGCTGTTAAAAGCTGTAGCTTCCAATAACGTTGTTCTCAGTTTCACTGGAACACATAAGACTTTCCACCACATCACTGTGATGACCCATGGAAGGTATGTGTACTAATATTACGTTGCAAGTATAAACTGTTTCAGTAATGTGTTTTAGTTTGTGTAAAAGCTGTTAGTTTAACGCTGAGTACTTTATTGGATAAAACGTGATCCCTGATTACTGGAAGAGATTGACACTAACTGAAACAGAACTGAGCTGGAAAAAAAGACAAAAAAAAAACAAATATCAGTGAGATTTTCAAAATTACATTACAAACAGTTGTGAAAGAAGTACTCAAATAATTCAGTTGAGTAAAAGTAGCAATACCACACTATTAAAGTACTCCATTACAAGTAAAAGTCCTGCATTCAATTTTTTTTTTCTAGAGGATGAATGTATTAGCAATAAAATATCCTTAAAGTATCAAAAGTAAAAGTGCTCATTCAGCAGAATGTTCCCATCAGTGTTACATTATTGGATAATTATTAATGATGTATGTAAATATGGAGGCAGTAATTTAGTTTAGTGATGCCTGGTCCTTATAAACCAGTTGAAAAATAGTCATAATGCAGGAAAACCACAATGACAATTTTTTTTTTAATGTTGTGTTCATGGGCTATTTTATGAAGAGGAATTTCACTTATAAGTAACAGACAGACTGGTAACACAATCTGACTTGATGACAGGGAACAGCCCCCCCCCCCCCAAACAATTCAGTTTTATTAGCCTGAAGTTGGAAATCACAAATTTGCCTCAAAAAGCTTTAAAATCTGTTTAATAAACACAAAACCTTCTGTCTTTTATTTAAAGTGATATTCAATTTTGTGAGAATAAGCCATTTTGTATGTACTCACCACTATGCCGATGTGATGATGGGTGAAGGTCTTCAGTTCACAAAACAATCCTGGAGTTTTAGGAGAAACAGGGTAGCAGCCAATGGCAGAGATCGGTGACCACGGATAAAACGTTAAAAATAGCACAAAAAACAAACACAAAACGTCTCCATCCTGCTTGTGTGGTGTAATCCGCGAGCCGCGACATTAAAAATTAACCGCAAAAGACGGCCATGTTTTTAGCAGAAATATCAGCTGTAGCATGTAGCCTGTAGGATGTAAACATGGCGTCGATCTCGCGAGACTTCCGCACGTGCGTCCATTAGGATATATACGAAGTCTCGCGAGATCAATTTTTAATGTCGCGGCTCACAGACACTTGGGTTACACCACACAAGCAGGATTAAGACGTTTTGTGTTTGTTTTGTGTGCTATTTGTTAACGTTTTATCCGTGGTCACCATTCACTGCCATTGTACTGGATGAGGCTGCTACCCTGTTTCTCCTAAAACTCCAGGATTGTTTTGTGAACTGAAGACCTTCACCCATCATCACATCGGCATAGTGGTGAGTACATACAAAATGGCTTATTCTCACAAAATAGAATATCACTTTAAGAAAAAAAAAAATGTAATTGTATTTAATTGTAGCCCTGCATCTCTAACTAACTGCACATGGCTGTAATAACCCTGAATACAATATAGACAATTCATAGGAGCTGTCTACAACTGTAGAATTCACAGAAGGCGCTATAAATTGTAGGAAGATGCCATATAGTATACTATGTATACTGTACATATATATACTATACTATACTTTGTCAGTTTGAAAAGTAATTTCTTCATTTCACATGAATAACTTCCATCTGCAGCTGCTGTTGGAGCTTTGTTCCAACTTTGGTACTAATATGTAAAACTGCTCCCAGTAAACTTAACTTAACTTTTTAACAATGCATTCTGGGAAGTCTGCTAATATCATGTGTATAAATTTTAAGTTTAGATCAACTTGAATAAATAAAATATCTGTTAAGTTAATGAGAAGAGATAAGTTGTTTCCACTAAGGTCTTGTATGATTATTTTTTACAGTGTATAACAATAGAGGAACCTCATTTTAGGTTTGCACAAGCCAAAGATGCAGGATGAATGATCACCAGAGCCCATAAATAAAGTGGTGCAGGGAACCTGGTGTACTTTTCCTCATTATTCATTTGTCCACTAGAGAGCGCTCCTGCTCTCGCAATATTGAGTCCATTTCCTCACTCCCCCCCACCATGAAAGCTGTGATCATTAGTCAGGACACATTCCTCACATTCTCTAAATCGATCCTTCCAGTAAATTTTCAATAAACTGCTGCATCATTGCATGGAAGACAAACAAAAGTGAAATTTATACCATGTTTATTTTCATTCTTTCTCGTGTGATAAACACATCCGTGCAGTTACAAACAAAAGCTTGTTGGACTTTCCAGTCACGTCCGATTTGGAAAAAGATGTTGCAACATGAGCTATTTCTTACTCAGACACAAACATGTCCTCATAAACATACAAACTCAGAGGTTGTAGTCAAAATCATTCAGTCTTTATTAAAAAAAAACAAAAAACATCAGACATATACGACACACACTATAAATAAATAAGTTACATTAATATTTCCCCCCTAAAACATGTTGAGAACAAAAATAATCAACATGCTCATCTCATAATAAATTCGTGTTAAAACAGTCATATATCTGTCTTTACTTGTCCACTGAGAACTGAGGACTGACCATCGTATTTAGACCCATTCCAAGAGGATCATCAGAGTCCATGTTGAAATATCTCTGATTGTTTGGCTGTTCAGACACACTGTCCCCTGCCAAAGTATTCCTGAGTGGTAGGAATCGAGTGAAGGGGACTGTGTGTCGGTCTGGGGATTGTTTTGATGCCAGAGACACAGGAGATCCGTGGTGTGAGGAGAGGAAACGGGTGTATCCGTCTGCCAGCAGCAGTTCTCTGAAGGTGCAGTCAGCCTCTGTGTACTGCCTCTGAAAGGGACAGCAGATGTAAACTGTCAGTTAAGGACAGGAGGGAGGACACAGAACTTAGGATAGTTAACTTTGCTTTGCTTACTGTACCTGTCCCCACAAACGGCCTCCACTGTCTATGCACAGAAACAGAGACGATGACTGTCCCTTGATGACCACATGGCCTGGGTTAACTGATTTCAGCTCCAGCACACCTGGAAACACAATCACACGAATAATTCATGTCTTCTACATCAGTCTCCTGGTTGTTTTTTTCATTTTCTGGACTTCAAGTGATGGTATGGTGTGGCAAGGTTACTATATTAAGTTTACTGAAATGAAAATAAAAACTGACTCTGTATACTCACAAAACTAAAATAAATAAAATATAAAATATACAGAAAATGTCTTGTTTGGTCAAATTTATCAACACAACATGCATGTGGAGGCGTTGGTGCTAGGGGACCTGTCAAAGCGACATATAGCAACATCTTAATGTTTACAAAACAAAATGTTAGCAAACTAACTAGCTAACGATTTATCGGTGTCTTGAAATGGGGCTGTGTTTACTGTGTCCACAAGAAGAGTCCATATCAACACCCACCCTCTTGTTGTATTCACAACATCAAAAAGCAGAAGTTTTATGAAAGCTTTGCGTTCATGACGTTGTGTACATGACTTCCCATGTCGTAATTACGAGTTCCATTTAAAAGCAGCATGCAGGCAGCATACATTGATTAGCCAGCTAGTTATCTAGGATTTTGCTACAGATAAACACTAATTAACTAACCTGCTAATAACTGATGGAGGTTAACTAGTTATTTAGCCATGTACCATGATCCCCAGAAATATCTTTTAACCATCAAAATGTGTTTTCTTTTCAACATAGAGGAATCTAACATGTATAATATAAAAAAAAACCTAACTAAAACTAATACTGAAAGTAATTAAAACCACACTAAAACTAAACTTTTGTGACCAAAACAGCTAAACTGTGATGAGCAAACACACTCTAGAAACTAACAGACACAAAACTGAGTTGAAAACAAAAGTTAAAAAACTAAACTGAAAAAAAAAAAGAAAAGTTCAAAATTATAAAATTATACATCATATTATTATAAAGGAAAATAATCAACATTAGGCCCACATTGCGCTGTCTGTTGGTGATTTATCCGCCAAATACTCACTGTAAGAGGTCTGAGCATCACTTCCAGACACTCTCCCATCCAGGCTCATCTGCAGATACATCCCTCTTCTGTGATTTTCTGCAACAAGAAGAGAGAAAAGGGACATAAATCAACACAATTAAGAATTTAATGTGTTTGTTGTTTACATTTATGTCATAAATATTGACATAACTGCATTAAATCCATTACTAAATGACTATAATGAAAAGTATTATAAATACCTGTGTAGAGATGCACCTCTCTGACTTGTCCAGTAAAAGACAGAAGTGGGTTGGAGTCGGGGAGATAAAATGTCAGAGAGAAAGGAAATGGGATAATTAAGAGAAAAGAACACAGGTAAGAGACAGAGGTGCGTGGAAACAAAAACATTTGGGAAAAAAAGATTAAATAACCCTAAAAGAAAATAAATATTAAATAAATAAAATAAAATAATATAATAAAATAAATAGGAAATATGTGGCTCTGTACAAGCAAGTTCTTTTCAATCAATTTCTAAACAGGGGCAAGTTGGAGCCCTTATAAAGGAGTTAGGAGGAGGACGTCCTTGTTCATGAGAGAAACATATGAGTCAGACATTTCTACACAATTAAGCCGTGATTTAATGCTGAGGGGAAGACCTGTGTTCAAACACTATGTATGGGCTTCTTCCGTCTCCTTTACTGTAAGACTTTCTCATCCCACAACAATTCACCCGAGCCAACTAGCACATAAAAGATGGATATATGTTGATTTTATGTATTTTATTACACATAAGCACCAGCTAGCTAGCTACATATATATACATATTTATAAAAATGTTTTTGCTTTGATTTGAATAATACTCCTCCTACGACTACTACTTAGGTTGAAGTGTTTTAGTTCAATAAGACAGTTAATTTTCATTTGTGATTTATTCACACTGACAGAAAAGTATCTGTAGCATTCATTATTCCAGCCTCGTCACATGCGGAACATGAAGCAGGATACAGTAACTCAGTGGTGATTTTCCATGCAAGCTTCCACTTAAAAAATATACACATTTCACAACTGCAAGAAGATGTAACACAAACACATCTCTCTGCGTCATCTGCTAAATAAAGTATAACAAACAATTGCGAGTGAGTTTTACGGTGTTTATCTTACTTTGATGTGTGTTTGCGAGAGAGAAAGAAGGAAACAGTGGATGAAACGAATTTACGAGCAGAAGACAAGTGTTTATGTGACTGCAGCTGTACGGTCAGAGAGGCTGCTGCACGTCACGTCGTGCTTATAAAGTCACGAGTTACTGTAAGAAACACGGTGCATCATCAAGAAACTTAACTTTCTCTTTAAAATGCATCTTGTTCAGTTTCTCTGTGATGCCACGTTAATATAGTTTCTCACTTACTCATTTGTCAAACATAAGTGAATGGGTCATTTTTGCAAAACAAACACCCTCACTGGGAAAAATCATACAGAACTTTGGTGGAATCAACTAATCTTTTCTCATTAACTTTTTTATTTGTTCAAGTAAACTAAACTTAAAAATTCTAGTAGGCCTATTTATTTTCAAAACACTTCAGAACTCATAAACATGAGTTCTCCTAAATTTTGACTTGAAATGATGAATTGAATGAATGTACAGAGTTCAGTTACCTCATTCAATCAAGTTTCTCAAACACATGATCAGCATACTGGCAGACTTCCCAGCATGCATTATGTTAAATGCATTATGTTGAGTTAAAACTCTAACTAAGCTGTTGCAGATGTTCTTGCATGTTTGTTACAAAGACTGAACAATTATTTTAAAATTCAGTTTGTAAAACAAATAAACTCCATACAATTAATAAAAATAGGATACATGTACCCTATTTTTATTTAATTTGTATTTCATTGTATTTGTATTTTATTCTATATCTATTTTTTCTTTCATTATTATTTTAATTTAATATTTTATGGCTGTGGTGCCATCTCCTGGTTGAGTTCCAAACTGTGGCCAGGAGATGGCGCTAGAGGCACTCAGTGAGCAGTTTGTGCAGGGAGTAGTTTGATTTTACATGTCTGTACATACTGAGCACATCAGTCTCCCAAGAGAAAGAATCATTTGTATTTTTGAAGGGGAACCACACCAGTTTTACACATCAAAGTCTGTATTCACATCTTTGGATACTAATAAATTGATTAAATGATCAGTATGCTATAGTTTGAAGTCAATTCTTGACCTTAGAAACTTGTAACACATGATCATTACATGATTTCATCATCAGATAGCTTTTAGGGTTATTGTGGAAATGCGTATGTTCAAATTTTAGTTTTTCTGATTTAATTGTTTTCCCCCTTAAACTATGATCTATGAGAAGTCCTTAAAATGCTCATAAAGCAATAGAAATTGAACATTTTATCGGCTTATAGTCTTCTGTCAAATGTTTTTTCATCAAATGTAGTCAATCTCATCCTGTTGTCTTTGAGTCACGTTTTAGTTGAATAAACATCTGGGAATTTTAGTTTTATCTTCAAGTTTTAGTTATCGAAATGTTGAAACATTAACATTTGCTCAACATTTCACTAAATCTATTACAAAGTATAACTAAAACCATTTTAAAAAATTGGCCAAACTTAATTCACAAGATCAAGATTTTATCGTATCATTATCTGATGAAAAACACAGACTGAATGATCCATTGATTTATTTAATTAACCAAACATACATGTTGTGTATTTTTTTCCTAATTGTGAGAGGAAACCAGAGAACCCGGAGTAAACCATGCAAACACAGGGAAAACATTTAAACTCCACAAAGACCTGATTTGAACCAGGCCTTGGCTGTGAGGCCACAGTGCTAACCACCAAGCCACTGTGCTGGCCTGAGGGGATTAGAGGGCCTGGGGGACACAGGGATGGGCAATTATTTTTCATGCAGGGCCACATGACATCGATCAGGCTGCCATGGGCCCAACAAAAAAGGATATAAGGTCCTAATAATGACCAAATCTCTGATAATGGAATTGTCAGAAATGTTCTACCTAGGGCACTTTTACTGTTGGTTATCCTTTCTGAATTGTCATGTCTTGAATTGTGAGTTACCGTTCTGCTGGCAAGGTCTAAAACTTGATAATAATAATAATAATAATAATAATGATAGCAGCAGAAGTAGAAGAACAACATAAAAACATGGATGCAGAGTACTGAGTGAATAAGGATTTACTACAATTTACTATAAAAGATAGTGTTCATTATCATTACCAATGAATACAGCACTGACCCCTTTCAAAATAAAGGTCTGATAACTGTTTAATGGTAAGCAAAATGCTATTTTGCTAGATTTTTTATTTTTGACATTTTCATGATGCAGGGGGGAACCCTAACAGTATTCTACGCCTTCAGAGAAGACCTAACATCAGTATTTCAAATGTTATATTTAAATATATTATATTTGATTTATTTCAACTATTAAGCTATTCTCCTCTAATTCTAATTTAAAACTTGTTTTATATCAACTTAGCCTCAGAAATGAAGGGGTTACTGTCCCGAAAACCGCAAAATAAGAATGATCAAATCAGAATATTTGTTATTGTCTCTAGGCAGAGAAAGATTAGATCTGGCTCACTCATTGGTTCGGACTTCATCACTGGGACAGAGGGTGTGTTTGTTTACAAAGTGACAGGTAAATTAACCAATCACATTTTTAAAGTGGGTGGGACTAAAGATCATCCCCTAAGGCCCTCTCCAAAGCCTGCGATATCTTGCTGGAGACGAAGCAGTCGAGACTGACACTGTTGCTAGGTGGCTGATTTGAAAGTGCTGCCTTTTTCATGGCAGACTTTCGCAGCATGGTTTAGCTTTTTTTTTTTTTTTTTCTAAAGCTGCTTCCTACACTGCAGCACAGTAGTAGTAGGTATGTTGTCAGACAGAAATAATATCACTGAAGATCTAAATACTAAACCGTAATGACAAAATACTTAATTGCAGGCAAAAGTTATGCACACAGAACACTGTAAGAGTAATCTCAACTTCATGAGTAAAATCTGCTCTAAAAATTTAACAAAGTTAAAACAAAAACTAAAGTGCACACAATAAACATCACTATGGTATTCAAGTGTTTGCAGGATTTTCAGTGATGAAATTAGAAAACTTACTTTTAAGTAAGACCGTCAAAGAATTCCTTGACTAGGACGTAGGAGGTATTTTACAGGCCATTAAGCTGGGTGACTGCCGGAGAGACAGAGCTCAGGTCTGCTTCATCAAAAGCCTTGATGTCCTCACTGAAGCCAATGGTCCTCAGGAGGTGAGAAGTTGGGTTTAAGGCGGATCCATCCTGTCCTAAGATTACTGATGCGGAGTCCATATTTGTGACAAGGTCTTCATCCTTAAATACAGACCTTACTTCATGGTGCTCAAAGATCAGGATGCTGGTCCTTCTGTGTACTGATAGTCAGAGAGGTCTCACAGATGTCTTTGTCATCCTCCTGGAGAAGTGCATCCATCTTGTTGGAGGTCTCTTCCTCTTCTCCAGATGAGTGGCTGCTAAATGACCTGAGTTCCTCACAAGCATAGTCTGGTTCCAGTTGCAATGGGGAGTCTGGCAATCATAGTCTGAGAAATCCCTTTTGAGCTCCTCTGATATGACTGGGCTTCGGTCTGCTGTCTCTGTAGCCTTGAAGTCCTCCTTGGAGCCAAATGAAGTGATGGGAGACATCTGCTTAGGAGATGAAAAGATGGTCACTGCTGTGTGTCTCAATAAGTTCATCCGCATTTTCTCAGCTCTCAGGTGGACCAGTGAAGGTTTTAGATGTCCACTTTGTCCTGAGGGTACTGGTGCTGAGTCTTTGTCACAAGTTCTTCCTCCATGACAGCAGACCTCCCTTCATGATGCTTCATTGGTTGGATTGTGCTGGTGAGGGACAAAGTTGAGGGAACGAGGGGGTCAGAGCTCAGGTCCTTTGTCGTTTTATCCCCGATGTCTTCACTTCATATTGAGACAGCAGGAGATGCTGTTTCAGGATGTGGATAGACAGATGTTGTGTCGCTGCCATCTGACTCAACAGTCTCGTCCAAATCTTTTTTTTTCTGCAAGCTGGTCCTTTTTCTTTGGCTTTAGCTTGAAGCAGTGCTGGAATGCAGACTTCAACTTAAAGATCTTCTTTCCATGTCTGCCTGCAGATTTCTTGTCTTTCTTGTCAGAATCAAAATACCTGCGAGTACTGACAGCCAGTGAGTTCTCACAGATATCTTTGTTGTCCTCCTGCTGAGGCTGAGTGTGCTGAATAATACGCAGTCAAACGAGGCTGTACACTTGGCGCTGCTCCGCTCGTCTGTGGTGCCTCTGCTGCCTCAGTTGGGTGGTAAGCTAGCAGGTGAGCCTGCAGGTTTGTTGTTGTTGTTGAAGAGTAAGACAGCTGCTTTTTACAAAGTCGACAATCAGCCTTATCTTTGTCAGTGACTTTACCATCCACGGTGTAGAACCCAAGATACTTCCATACGCTGCTTCTCAGATGTTTTGGTGTCGTGATTGTCTGCTCAGGATGGCTTTGCTCGCTATTGTCCTCCATTTTCATAGCAAAACAACACATTAACATTAGCTTCGTTTAGTGATAGGTCAGTAGGGCATGATGTTGGTCAATGATGATGGTCATGGTCAACATGATAGTGAATTCTTAGAGCGCCCTCTGTTGGATCACAAGGCAAACTACATCAAATTGTCTGCTCGAGCACGAACTTTTCACCTTATGTCCAAACGAATGTTCAAAACTCAAATAAAAAGTGACAGCCATATTCCACATTATTGACCAACTCCAGAGGGACAGAGTTTAGGTCCACTCTTTTTTTGGATCTGTAGTGTCCTCACTGGAGCACGTTGAGGCGGAGGGAGCTGCGTCTTCAGGACGTGGAGAGTCAGATTTTGAATCACTGCCATCTGACTCAACAGTCTAATCCGAATCCTGGGAATGGGAAGATGGGAAGGAGACTTTCTTCATCACATTTTCCCTGCAGTATGTTCTGAATGTTTTTGATCCTATCTTTGCATTTGCATTCTCCATTTTTTTCTGGACGTTTGATATTTGTATTCTTTTGGAAAAAAGAATACATTGGGAAACCATTAGACACTGGTACTACTAGTATCTAATATTACGTTCTGTCTATATTGCTCCTATTTTTTATATTCCCTTGTGTTTATATTATTCCTATTTTTATATTTCATATTGTTTAAATCCCTATCTTTAATATTTCCTTGTGTTTATGTTCTGTATTCATATACTCCGTTGTTTATTTAATCTTTTTATTTCGCTATCCTCTTTGCTGCTGTGACACTGCAATTTCCCCATTGTGGAAATAATAATAAACTAATAAAGGATTATCTTATCTTGTTTGCTGTCCAGTTTGGTTTTCTTTTTCCAAGATGCATTTTTCTAAACAGAGGAAACCCACTACATGGACAGTGCAAGGCCAGCAACTTAGCTAGAGAGCTAAATAGTTAACATAACTTATACTCATACAGAATAGCATCAGTGATATGGTTTTATTGAAACTCGCCAGTTTTGTGGACTCCTGTTGATGTTACTCTCCTTTCTTGCTGTTATAGGAATATTTTCACATTTCTTCATTACTTCATTTGCAGGTTGTTTCACAGCAGATTCCTCCCATTGTTACTTCTTGCTTGTGTGCATTTGTTAGGGCTGGGTTCTCAGCATTAACACATAGGCAAAGAGACAGCCTAAGGGGTTTTATACAATGCTTCCTAAACGCAACTTGGGGAAACGTTTTGCTCAAGGGTTTAAGGTGATTAATGCAAGCAGGCACGTGATGTATGAGGAACTGTTGCGTTGTTTTGGCGTAGGCTCACATATACTGTATGAATAAAACACGGCCCCATACATGGAATATTTGGTAGCCACAGGGTTAACATTTTGTGGCCACGGGCCACGAGGCCATGGTTAATGTCAGACTGATAGTATTTGCAGAATGCATAAACGTTTCACCCTCAACTATACACTCTACAGAACAATTAAATTAA
Source organism: Lutjanus campechanus (assembly GCA_027495735.1). Classification (NCBI taxonomy): domain Eukaryota; kingdom Metazoa; phylum Chordata; class Actinopteri; order Lutjaniformes; family Lutjanidae; genus Lutjanus; species Lutjanus campechanus. The sequence goes on along the minus strand of JAJHUR010006991.1, from coordinate 5,210 downwards.
AGGGTTGACATGAACATACCCCCTCCCTAACAGCCTTTCCCTGCCCTGCTCTGCCCATTGGTACTTTGTTGGTTTTACTCAATCCCTCCAGGATTTTGCAGGCTTGTTTTTTTGGGTTTATGATGTGGCCTAAAATGCCTGATTTCACTGCAGATTTCCTAAAAAAAAAAAAAAAACCTGTGATGCATGCTATACTGTTTCCAGGTGTTTTTTTTGCAGTGAAATTGTGGGAGCAAGTGAAAATGGCACAAATATATATTATGTACAGTTTGTTAAAACAAAAGCATCTTGTTTCAAGGAGAATAAAACCACATTGTTCTCAGTGTTCCAAGTAACCTTACCAAAAAGCTTCAGGATTACAGAAATTCTAACAAAATATGTTTTATTTGTAAATGAAGAAGTGCACCTGGGGGTATTCCACAAAGAAGTAAAAGTCTGTTTGGAGCTCAAACTTAGTCAAAACAGTAGGCACAAAATTATAAAATATAAAAGTGCACAGAGCAGTGATAAATGTCAATAGCAGTGACAGACCCGGTGTTCTTCTCAGTACCTGTGACAAAACAAAAAATAAATAAATACAAAAAAAATAGTAGATAATAAAACATCAGTTCACTGAGACGTACATGTATGACAATAATGGGTCAAATTTGCAGAAAAGTTGCGGTGATTGGACAAAATTGCAAGCTTGTGCAGAAATCAATCAATTTGAATTGTGATCGCCATATCACAAACTCCTGGAGGGACTGCTTAGTTACGCCCCTGACAGCACACTCCGACTGTGATGTGTTCAAGCTGAAGTTGTTCAACGATGAACTAAGCATCGACATTTCAGTGGTTCATACTCTGGAAGACTGACTGATCGTTCCATTGCTGCCACTTACCTGTGATCCTCTGTGACCAGTGTGAGGGGAAACTGCAAATAACTCCTTCAGTAGCATTTTACAGGTATGTTTTTTAATTACAGCTTTTACAATCATTATCATTATTATCATATTATTTTCAATTATCATCACTACTCTCCAATAATATGAATTTAAATCATAACACAATTTGTCGTTTTTTTTTCAAAATGTACACATACAAGTAGCATATCTTAAATGTCCATAATTTAAAACATAGTTCCTTTTTCAACCTAAAATGAAATTACAGTCAGTCTTAAAACTAAGTATGAAATGAACATACAGTTTAATACACACACATACATACTGTACATACATACATACATACAATAGCATATATCATAAAAAATGATAAAAATAAAATACACACATTTTACAAAGTCCTGACCCAAGCTTTCACATCATTAGATGATTGATATCATGACGTTCACTCTAAAATGGTTGATTTTGGCATGCATATTAACACAAATGCTTAACTCTTTTTTTCCCAGTTTGAACAGGATTTTGTCATAAAGCACTTTGCTAATTGTCTCATTGTCCATCCTATTCACATTTGTGCATCTCATGTCTGTTATGGCTTAAGAACATACATTTCATTTCCCCTGTGTACACTTACATTCTCCCTTTGAACCTCCCTCTCCCCCCTGACTACTGTATGGTGGTGTTGCTAGGCAGAGTATGTTCTATCATCAGTCTAAATCATGGTAAGATCATCTGCAGGGATATGTGTGTGTGTGTTGGGGTATCGTTCTCTCGATCTGAACAGGAATGCAGTTTCCAATTTTAAAAACTATAAATTCATTGTGTCAATATTGCCGTCTCACACTCAAAAACAGAAGATGTATTCACGATAGGCGATGGTCACTTTCTACAGGCCACTTTCTACAGAATCAAACAGCATCATGCCACAACTATGGATCAAGATGGAGTGTGAGAGAGAGAGAAACAGATGGATAAACAGACATTCACTCATTATTTTATCATCTTTTCAGAAAGTCATCATTCACTCAGTGTCTTTGATTCTTCGAGACGTCTTGCTCGAATGTTGTTGGTCATCTTCTAGTGTCCATTTTTGATTTTGATCCTTTTTTTTTTTCGTCTTCAAAAATGTTTTTTTTTTTTCCTTGGGTAAGGATGGAGGTGGGGTTCTACAAAATGGAATAAAACACACTTAAAGAACCGTAACAGCTCCTCCTGCTGAGATGAGATGTTTGATTTGGTGTTCACATAGGCTATTTTTAGCTACAGATACAATCATCAGAGAGGGTGCTTTTTCTCACCTGGTGTGCTTATCTTTTAGCAGGAATATGTTCTCACGGACCCCGACTCTCCTCTTGGACCAGAGTTTACTGACGGAGAGAAGAAGGTTATTAGTAAATGTAACTCAATGTGGAACTATGAGACAAACAGACCTAAAAATCCTCTGTTTAGTTGTTTTTTTGTTCTCTGTTGCCATCAAGGTGTCGTTATGTTGTACCTGCCTGTAAAACTAACCACTACTCCAAGTTGTTAATTCTCTCTGCAATATGTCCACTAAATACTCCATAGGTCCTTTTAACCATTGTCATCATTAGTATGTTTTTACATGATCTTTTTATTGTGCTTTAGCACCTTTAATTATCAGTATTATTTTTAGAATCTATCTGAGGGTTGTACTACGAAGGAAGCTCAACACAGCCAGGCTTTGTGTGCATGAGCTGACTTGACAAAACCTAAAATCTCAGTCAGAGATAACGGGTATCATGACAGTGGTTATCAGCTTTTTTTGTTAACTCAGGCTTTCTTCTTCAGGCTCTGGGTGTGGGTGTTTGCTCCGTCATTTGATGCTTTTTCTGCACAAAATACACTAGTGTGTATTTTTGGAACAACTGGGGCTGTTGGACAAATGGACATTTGGTCCAATGGGACATTTTTTGGGCAATGCTTCAGAAAAATGTGCTATCGGAACAATGGACAGTCCCAGTAAAATCTACTAGCACCTCTAAACGCATGAATTGGTGAGCTAATAAGGCTAACTGTTTCCCCCTGTTTTCATTTTTTGTGCTAAGCTAAGCTAACCAGTTGCTGGTAGTGTTTTCTCATTTACCATACAGTGGTAAATGTATGTGGTATTAATCTCTTAATAAAAACATTACATAGCTGTAAGAAATACAGCAGCAAATCCACACTATCTTTTTCAAAATAATCTTGTTTGTATGTTGTTTCTGTTTGCAGTTTAGTTATCCCACAACACAGTTTGGATCATCACGTCTAAATTGTTGCAATTGTAAATTCCTTTATATCCACAGCAATCAATATATATTTTCACTTTGTTTACCAGTTAACCCCATTTGACTGTATGTTTTGATTGTGATTATTTAACACTTGCTCATTTCCAGAGAACGGGATCAACAGAGGACTTATCTGCCTATGAATACAAGAATACGAAGCATGACAACAAAATCGTTTTATTTAAAATACTGAAGGACTTTTGGTTTAAATGAGTGATTGTGTAGATGACCCTTGATAATGTTGAAAATCTTTTTTCAAGGAGTATATTTAAATTCAAGCATATTCTTACCCTTGAAAACATACCATTTAAAACATTTTCCAAACTTTCGAGACTTTGTATGAGTCCTGAAAATACTGCATGGTTAGTTGTGTTGCCCTGCTTTGTTTCCCAACTCCTCTTTGATCTTTTGGCCTCATTTACAGGAGATCTCCATGCTTCATATCAACATCAGCTCTTGAACTCAGTCATCAAATGCCTGACCGACCAAATGACTCTTTAATCTCCTTATTCCAATTTTTCGGTTTTCTTATGCTGACTTTTTATTACCACTGTTTTCAGCCTTTACCCTGAACCTTTGAGGACGGGCAACAGATGTGAAGGTGGTGTCTTACTGAGTGTGAGTTCAGTGAATTTATCTGGTCTGTTGAGCGGCCGTATGCAAACTGAATGAACTGTGGTGTTAATTGGAGAACTTTGTGTGCACAACGCGCACTCTGTGCGTGTCCGTTTGGGAATA
>JAJHUR010006977.1:1945-19917 GCA_027495735.1 Lutjanus campechanus | reverse complement strand
ATAAACTGCAAAGTCTGATTAAACGCGGCGCAAATTGACTCTTGAGCATTGAGCTGAGTAAGCTATCGAAACAACAAGTCTGTCTACTACTCAGTGCTTTTTTTTTTTCATCTTACCCATAGGAATGCAACAAACCTCAGGAGGCGTTCGGCTTTGAACAAGCATACAGAGATTATTCCCTGCGTGCGTTTGGGCAAATGGCTGATGCATTCAAATCCGATTACTTCAACATGCCAGTTCATGTAAGTAGACGAGGCTTCTGAATACATCTGTGAGCCTCTCCTGCTGTGAGCATTTTAAGTTTGAATATCTCCTGTTATGTACTTGTTTTAGATGGTACCCACAGAGCTGGTGGAGAAGGAGTTCTGGCGTTTGGTGGGAGCCATCGAGGAGGACGTCACTGTAGAATACGGAGCAGATATCGCCTCAAAGGAGTTTGGAAGTGGATTCCCTATTCCGAATGGAAAATTTAAGGTTTCCCCAGCTGATGAGGTGCGTCTGTGAAACAGACACCCCAAAAGCTTTAGAGAAGCATCTGTGGGATCAGAATGTGGCTTCACTATCTGCAGGTCTTGTTTTTGTGCCTAATTGCGGGCTGTTGGGAACTAATCGTCTCATAACGGCTGAATTAATATTTCAACAAAAACATCTAAGTATTTATCATTTTTAGTTGATTAATCCATTCATCTAGGTGTCCAGGTCCAGGTTGCATTAATTTAATTCATCATATTATTCAGAATTTTTGTTAAAAACTGCTGGGAGGTATGAGAAAATGTGATAATAATAGATAATTCTAAGCCATATTCAGGTTTTTTTTTCCTGCATAGAGGAATTTTTGGCACCTCCAAAGAAGATTTAAACCAGTGCCAAGGGAAAAATCACCAGCACCAAAATGATATGAATTTCAATGAACTGAAAATAAAAATAGCAATTCACGTTCTCTCCGAATGTGTTTAATATCAGTTCATCAAACAGCTATTGAACAAGTCGAACATAAACTTAAATACAACATCTTTGACTCGCAGCAGTTAACTCCCCTGTTATCCATAGCGGCTATATTTTACACATGCAGCTGGTGCTGGATAAGCCATCTAATCTGCATTGCCGTGAAGCTAGCACTAATGGGATCTGAGTTACCATCCAGAATCAGACTGCCTCGGATTCTCCCAGTGGTTTTAACAGCAGTATTTTAAGGAGAAATATGTAATATCTTTACTGTATTAAATCTTAAGATGACCATGATATGTCATCAGAGATTAAGGAAACATGTTGAAATACTGACTTTTGTCGTAACGGTGCCACAGCCAGTATGTTCTCCTTTAAAATTTCCATTCTGGTGTCAAATGTCTGTTTTTGTTTTGTCTTGTATGATTTTGGACATTTTCTCATTAATTCACTTTACATAGAGCTGTAATTGATAGCGAATTATGTTAAATGTTCACCAAATTATTTAGTGACATTTTACACTGGGTTGTGGCATGCACTTGTAACATTGATTTGTAGTCCCCATCAAAACCAAAACTCCTCCAGTGTTGTAATAAAATTATTTTTTCAACCAGTATTGCTAATTGGGGTTTTCATTTACCCAAGTATAATAGACAATTTTGTTATCAAATGGTGATAAATAACAGGAAAACAGATAGATGTTGTCAAATAAGATAACACAGACTCACTACCTTTACTGTACTCAGACTGGAGCATTTGGGGGGGGGGTCTTTCTGAGCCAGAAAAAAGCTTTAATGGTATGATCATTAAACAGGTATTAATTGCATTCTATTCGGTATTAAAAAAGTCTTTAAAAAGTTGCATTTAATTTGGTGAACCCTGCAGAATCCCTGTGTGACATCTGCCTTAATGTAGAAATAAATGGCAAGAATAGTATGTTGCACAGTAACTCCTGCATTTTTAAACTCCGTATGTCTTCCGTCTTGCAGAAGTACCTAAAGTGTGGCTGGAACCTGAACAACCTGGCGATGATGAACCCTTCTGTGCTGACTCATGTGACAGCTGACATCTGTGGCATGACGCTGCCGTGGCTTTATGTTGGCATGTGCTTCTCCTCTTTCTGCTGGCACATTGAGGATCACTGGAGCTACTCCATCAACTACTTGCACTGGTACTTAAGAGGAAAAGCCTGCTGTTGTTAAATCTCTGCTACCTTGAGATTGTTAATGGTGGCTTGTGTTGGTCAGCATCAGATCTGTGCTTGGTTTTTGTTTTATTTCAACTTAAATCCTGTGTTTATCTTATTCGCTATAAGGGGGGAACCCAAAACCTGGTACGGAGCTCCTGGTTTTGCTGCAGAACAGCTGGAGGAGGTGATGAGGAAACTGGCACCGGAGTTGTTTGAGTCTCAGCCTGACCTGCTGCACCAGCTGGTCACCATCATGAACCCCAACACCCTGATGGCCCACGGCGTCCCCGTATGTATTTGTGTAGCTTCATTCAGATGCACTGATGCTGTCTATCTATAATCTGCAGAAATGCACAGCTGAATGAGCAGCTGGTCGTTCTAACGGGAACATAAATCATCTTCTTTCGTCTCCGCCGTCCTTCAGATTTACAGAACAAACCAGTGTGCCGGTGAGTTTGTCATCACGTTTCCGAGAGCCTACCACAGTGGCTTCAATCAGGGCTTCAACTTCGCAGAGGCGGTCAACTTCTGCACTGTGGACTGGGTACGTATCCTAAAATTAATCAAAATACTTCCTCAGGCATAATTGCATCAAATGACAGCCCCTGTAAAAGAACTGACAACTAATTTTCAATCATTCATTCATCTTTAATTAATGATTTTTCAGCCGTGCTACACAAAGAAACAGTAACTAATTTAAGTGGTAGCCAAGGAGTTCACAAGTACTGGTGTGAGTTTTTGTTATTGGTTAATGCATCAGTATTTCGATGAGCTGTTTTACTATCACAGAAACCGAAAATTATTAACATTTGTGAACTTGGAACCAGAGAAATTTAAATTTAAAAGAAGGATCAATTATCCAAATTTATGCAGATTAATTTTCTGTAAATTTCATGCATTATCCACTCATCCTGTGACACTGTGTTTTTTGTGAATTTGACACAACATGAACTGTCCTTATAATCTTCTTATTTCTTTCTTCAGATACCTCTTGGCAGACAGTGCGTTGACCACTATCGTATGCTGCACCGGTACAACGTGTTCTCCCATGATGAGATGGTTTGCAACATGGCCTCGAAAGCAGCCACACTAGATGTGGTCCTGGCATCGGCTGTCCACAAGGACATGGTCGCCATGATTCGAGATGAGCAGACACAGAGAGAGACAATGAAGAAGATGGTGAGATAATCCTCGTTACATTTTCAGTAAATTATGTTTTGTCATGTGTGGATATTCTCTGTTATCTTGCACCTGGCCTAAATATAGTCAGGATTTATACACACCTACATTTCTGCAAAATTAAGTTTAATCTCTGTGTAAAAACATGTAATAATGTGTCCCCTTTTGCTGAGTACATTTTCTTTCTTTACAATGTTTAAAGGTTAACTTTAAAATCTGGGGCCTCAAAACAGAAACTTCTCAAGTCTGAAATCCTATCTCATCTCAGTTTAAGATGACATTTTGTATTTTTGGTATTACCTGGTTTCCTAACTGCATTTAGGGCAAAAAAAATCCTGTCTTATCTTAGGATAGGACTTCAGCTATTGCAGAACTGCCCTAACTGAAGAATTTCCTAAGTTAGGAATCTGAAGTTAGCTTGGCATAGACCCTGTCCTGTCCTGAATTCAAAATAACTGCCCAAAATGGCAGCACCAGTATTGTTAGGCCTGTATGGCCCGTATGAAAAAGAAGATTGGGGACAACATGAACACCAAAATATTATGATTGAAAGGCTAAAACTGTATGATGACGCTTAAAATTTCCTGGATCATGTTTTAAATGGTATATATTGACTGCCAAGATTATGAATTTTGTATTTGATCGATGTGCTGCATTTGTCCAAACCCTTGTCCTGGCACAATAATTTGCAAGAAACCTTCTCAAAAGGCAGGGTTTCCTCTCCTATATGACCCAATCAATTCCTCCCAGCTAATTAAACTAAAATTGAACGCCCATCTTTACTTGACTGTTTGCAAGTTAGCTTGCTAGTGAAGTGAGACAACCGATGTCAAGGATGCAGGTAGTCATGTGTACACTCTAAACACACACGGGCATGAAGGGCAACTGCCGATTGAAGAATCAAGTTTACAGCTCTAGTTATGATAATCTGAGTTGAGATAAGATACAAGGTTCTGAGATAGGATCAGACATAGCAAGTTAAGATTGGACCAGAACTTAGGAAATTTTTATTATAATCTATAATAATTATAACAGTCTATATCTACTGTTACTACTACTACTGAAAATTTCCTTTCAACCATTGAAGGTGTTTCTGAGTTGTTTATGTGATGTAATGAGTGGCATGTCTCCTACGAATACACAGAGGATTAACAGTGTGCAGGAGAAGGAATTGTCACTGACGATGAGACATGGGAGGATAGTTGAAGTCATGCCAAAAAGATATCCATCTGTACCCAGACAAAAGCAACCCAGTTTAAAATTATACATCGAGTGCATATATTCCTTCATCGCAGGCATTCCTTTGACCCCTCCCTTTCTCCTCTCAAATGTAAAACCCAAATAGCTCCCTTAACCGACCCATTGCATGTGGATGTGTCATAAATTACACAAGTATTCGTCTGAGACATTATGTGAAACGGGAAAAAAAATTTGATAAAGATTTAGGAGCGGATCCAATGTCTTTGATCTTCGGCCTCTCAAGAGAAATAAAACTGCTGTAGCCTGCAAAAGGTTATGTAACATTATTACATTTGCTGCTAGAAAAAATATAGGCCTATTATTGAAGCGGACAAGTGATGAGGGCCCTTCTGTTAACGGTTAGTATTAAGTTATATTTGAATTGGTATTCTACATCAGTTCTACAAAGTCTGGCAGCTCTGTCTGAATTATATTGGAGCTGATTTCTCCTCCATTATTTTACAAGGAGTCTCCTGAACATGAACACTTATATTCTGTGATTATCCTGCAACATGGACTGTTTCCTGTAACCTTCTTTTATATGTTTGTTGATCTTAGCTGGGGGGTGTTTGTTTGTTTGTTTTTGTTTGTATTAATATTGCTTATATGTTTGTTTGTGTTTATTTTTATAGTTGTAGAAATAAGAAAGCCCAATAAATATATTGCAGAAAAAAAAATCTGAGCTTGTCAGCGGCAAAACAAGCACTTTTATCAGGCGTACTTTGATGGTGTGCAGTTGTCCATAAGCATTATATTGCAGCCTGTTTGACACAATACTGGATTTCAAAAATATTGTTTGCACTCGTCAGTTTGACACAAAAACATGGGAAGGTTGAAAAATACCCAAGTTACCTTTGAAGCACAGTTTAACACAGTGTAAAGCGACCATTCAAGCAAATGCTCAACATGCTGCGCTCTGCTTTATTTGCTTTTAACACCTTTGTTGTTGTTCACACCTTCAGGGGGTGGTGCATCGCATAGAGGCAAAATACGATCACCTCCAGGATGATGAGCGGCAGTGTGCCAAGTGCAGAACCACCTGCTACCTGTCTGCCATCACCTGTCCCTGCAGCCCAGGAGTGCTCGTCTGTCTGCACCACATCAATGACCTCTGCTCCTGCCCCGTCACCAACTACACACTGAAGTGAGTCCCTCTGGAGCTGATTCAGAGAGCGTAAACAGACTTTGTTCACAGGAGATCAGAGTACACAGTGTCTGTGAGATTTATGAATGTAATTAATATTTTCTGTCTGTAAAGAGATATTTTATCACTGAATATTCTGGACCTCCTGAAGCAGATTTGTGTGTCTTATTATTACAGTGTACCTCCATAAATTCAGACCTGTGTTTGCTCCTGCAGTTACAGATACACACTGGACGACCTGTACCCCATGATGAATGCTGTGAAGCAGCGAGCCGAGCTGTATGATGATTGGGCCTCCCTCGTGACAGAGACTCTAGAGGCTAAGCTGGAGAAGAAGAAAGGTAAACAGCAAGAGCAAATGAGAAAACAAAAGCATGAAAGGGCCGTAGCAGTGGTTTAATTCAAATAAACACGATCACCAAAACATTGTAGCTAGTAGGGATCAACAGCTTTGTCAGCTGTACTTTGTACTTGCAAGAAAGCGCTGAAAGTGGGTAAACTTTTCATCCACTTCACTCCAGAATATCGTAGTCATTGCAGCAAAAACACTTGACATGGATTTCATAGTTCAAGGTCTTTTGGTTCCAGAGACAAATGATCTAATTGACCCCACAGTGCAGCAGCAGTGTCCCCTCTTCTTTCCCTTTTCCTGTGTCACTCTGCCTTGTCTCAGCACTATTTCCTCGTAGGTATACGCCGGCTCAAACTGATCCTGCACAACAGTCCTTCTGTTGAAAGTGCAATCGTCTTCTCATCGGAGATCCTCTTTATTTGCCATCTGACATTTTCTTGTGAAAGCATCTTTGAAAGCTTTGCAGAGTTACTTCTTCATGTTTCTTCATCGTGTTCACTAAATTGTTTGCAGGTCCTTCAAGCCGTGAAATCAGCAAATTAATTTTCACAGACCATTCGATACAGCTAATTAACAAATTTAGTTTTTAAGACATCCCTGTCTAACAGTTATTTGTCTTTTCAAGCATAATAGCTTATGAGCAGTGATGTGCAGCATCTCAGTGGTGAAACACACGAATGCACCGCCGGGAAGGATTCACAGATCACTTCACTGAACACAATTTAAAGCCAAGATAGGTTATGAATGGGCTGTTGTATGGACTGTCACAGGCCTGTAATAAGGCCATCCAATCATATCATTCAGCCCGTGTCACACACTTTTTAATGGATTTAATGAACTGACAGAGTACATTCTTTAGGATACAAGCACAGCCATTATAACAGCTTTTACTCAGGGGAAAATACCTGCACTGACATGCATACATGTAAGATTTCTTCCTGAACAGATTTCACGATCAGCAGATGGATTTATTAGTAGTTTAGCTTTTGAAATCATGCTAAAATCACATGTCACCTATCGTAAAATCCAGTGGTTGCTTCATTTGCTTTCACAACACAGGTTGATTTTCATAGAGTACAAAAATGAAGTGAAAACAATGGGCTGCTGGAAGGAAAGGAAGACACATTTAAAAATTGTACTTGGAAGAATTCAGACATAGTTGTTGTAATGTAAGTTATATGCACATAGGATTTGCTTGGCTGACTGATATGGTGCTTTTTTCTAAGGAACTGTTCCAAAACAAAACAATCACTGTGGCCAAAAGAAAAAGAAGAAAAACAAGCAGACTGAATGTGTTATGTTATTTAAACTGTGAATGTTTGGTTGTGTGTCAGACAGACTGATTAACCGGATGTTCTCTCCTCCTCAGGCCTGCCAGTGTTTCGCTCCCTTCTCGCTGAATCGGAGGCCAGGCATTTCCCCGACAACGACCTGCTGCGTCGGCTACGTCTGGTCACACAAGATGCAGAGAAATGTGCCTCGGTGGCACAACAGCTATTAAACGGCAAGAGGCAGACCAGGTAGGATTAATACACTCCACTGCATCAGGTTTATAGACTAGCTGTCTTCACTTTTCCTTCAGGTAACAGTATTAGTTCCTTAATGGGGTTCGCTTCTTTAATTCATTGGACTCTCTCCCTCCCAGGTATCGGTGTGGAAATGGGAAATCTTGCAGCCAGCTGACTGTGGAGGAGCTGAGTTCATTTGTGAGGCAGCTGTATAACCTCTCCTGCAGTCTCCCTCAAGCACCCCTGTTGAAGGTAGGCTGCAGTGGAGAAACGCATCCTGTCGTTTTAACACTTTTTTATCAATCTTGCACACTGTGTTAGCTCACACACTGTTTTAATCAGCCTTTCTGCTCAGCAAGAACATGTGATTTTGACGAAACAGTGTTACTTTGTGAAACAGTGAACGAAGAGTAAGAAGAAAAAAATATGGACCCACATGGCAGGAAGTTCTGCTGCGAAATTCAGTTCAGAGTCTCACTTAAGACTTAAATTTTAGTAATGTGAAATATTACTCCAGTAATAATTGAAACAAGCTCACTACAGTTCATAACAGACCCTTTGACAGCAGTCATGAGAGAAATCAGACTGTTAAACCACTCAAACTTTAAGACAGTCTACATAAATGTTCTGACATTACAGAAATCCATGCAGGGGAAATACCAAGTTTCATAAAGTCCCTCTGGAATACAAAAAGAAAAAGATTATGGCAAGCAAAACCTGCTTTAATGTTCACACGGGCACCTGACTCTTGTCTTAAGACAGAAAAATTATGAAAGTTTTGAAAAATTATGAACTTATCCTTTACTTCACACAGTCTCTGCTCGGCTGAAGACAACCGCGTATTTTTCAGTGGGATATAATATAACGTGACTTTGATTAACACAGAAATTAGGTTTGTAAAGCTTTAATTCTGACTTTTCTGGCATTTCTTCAGGAGCTCTTGAATCGCATCGAAGACTTCCAGCAGCACAGCGAGAAGGTCCTCGCAGATGAAGTTCCCAGCGTCGCTGAGATCCAGAGCCTTTTGGACATCAGCTTTGACTTTGACGTGGAGCTGCCTGAGCTGCCCCGCCTCAGAGTGAGGCTGGAGCAGGCGCGCTGGCTGGAGGGGGTGCAGCAGGCCAGCGCTCAGCCCGCCAACCTGACACTAGAGACCATGAGGAGGCTTATCGACCAGGGAGTCGGCCTGGCACCTCATCCGTCTGTGGAGAAAGCCATGGCTCGCCTGCAGGAGCTGCTCACCATATCTGAGCACTGGGAGGACAAAGCGAGCAGTCTCCTCAAAGCCAGGTGAGGGCAGCACTGACTGATCCATGAAGCCACAGAGCGGGGGGGGAAAAAAACATTCAAAACATCAACAAGAAGATGTTGTGATAGGTTGTCATGCTCTGTCGACAGTGGCTTTAATCCAAAACATTTCTGTGTTTTGTATCCTAGCTGTAACTTTGCACTGATTGTAAGTGAATAATGTAATATTACATCAGTGCTCCTGATTTTGCTTCATTTTAATTACAGCTAGTGCAAAATGCTGCTGCTAGAATATCAACAAAAGATCAACAAAAAGTGAGCATCACATTTAGTTCTGCCCTCATTCCATTAGTACTCAGTGCTGTTCAGTATTAACTGTCACAAGTGCTTCTCAAAGGCTTTAATGGCATGGCTGTCAGGAATGTGCATCTCTGCTCTCCATCGTCAGAAAAACTAATTTCAAGTCAGGGCTTAAATTTTCTACATTTTTCTAAAGTGTTATGTCCCTTCACCATGCTTAGTTTACTGCAGCTTTGAATTTTGTGTGTCATGATACTAAAAATATTTATTATAATTGTATTTTCAAGTGTTTTGCCCCAAGATGTTTTATATGGCGTCATAAAAGTGCCACAAAACTAAATAAATCTCTAAGAGAATAAGAAAATAAATGTGGAAATATAAGAAGGAATAAATAAGTAAATAAAAATGTGGAAATAAATATAAATCAATTCTGAAATCTAAGGACAACTAATATATAAAAGAAAAATATTAACATTTTCATTTATTTCCCTACTATTTGTTCCATTTATTCCTGTAGACATTTGTTCATATATCATTTCTTTTGCAATATGTTTATTTTTATAATTTTTTCCTTATTTTCTTCCCTATTTCTTTTGCTGTTCTGCCATAAAGAAACGAAAAATAAAGGGGCAAAAATAAACAAATGAGAGCATGTAGAAGAGATAAAAATGAATATAGAAAAAAATATTTATATGCAAGTGTGTGTGTGTATACAAAAATAAATAATGTGAAAATAAATAAATAAAAATTTGATTTTGTTTATTTGTACTATACTATACTTCCTTCTCTTTATATTTCCACATTTATCGTCTCATTCTTTTACAGATTTATTATTTTTATGGAACTCCTGTGACCCCATGGTTTCAAACTAGTTCTTCTCCATGCAGAATACCAAAAGTAACCATAGGCTGTAAACCACACCAAAAAAAATCTGTGTGTGCTGGATATTTTAAATATTTTTTAAAGTGTAGGTTGGAGAAACAATTCCAGAGAGCCTCCTGTGAAGATGTAGGAAGGAACAGCCATGACAGTTCTTGTTGGAGAGTTACTGTGTCTGAGTTTATTATCTGCAGTACATCTTTTGTGTTTTGCTGCCCACCACAGACCCCCACACTCCATAGAGACTCTTAGTGCTGCTGCTGAGAAGGCATCTGGCATCCCTGCTTACCTCCCAAACTGTCTTCTGCTGAAAGACACCATCAGAAAAGCCCGAGAGTGGCTCCAAGAAGCCGAGGAGCTTCAGGTTGGGGCTGCACCTGACATTTCATGACTTATTCTCTGTGTAGGTTGATTTGAGTCTGATTGTAACTCTGAAATAACCTGCTGTTTTTCAGGCCAGTGGCGGCATGCCGATGATGGACAACCTCTCTGACATGGTGCTGCGAGGACAAGCCATCCAAGTCCACCTGGAGCCTTTAGACAGGCTGGAGTCTTTAATGGTCGAAGTGCAAGAATGGAAAGAATCGGCAGCTACAACTTTCCTTCAGAAAGACTCAACTCTTACCTTACTGGAGGTAAAATCATACAAGTTATTTAAAATGACTGATGAAACCTTGAGGTCATCAAGTTCAGCTCACTTACTCCTGATGTCCACTGGATCTAATTTCATTACGGCCCCTTTTGGTTTTTATCATCCGTTGGAAATGTTTCAGAGGCGCAGCATCTGTTCTTCAGCTGTCACATCTCGAGTACCAACATTTTTCATGTTTTAAAAGAATATTGAATACACATTTGCAGCTCATTTTAGATGTAACAAATGCTTTATGGCTGTGCTTTAGAAAGACAACATTTCTTTCTCTGTGATCAGTCATTTTAAATGTCAATAAGTTGTCATAGCCTAACAAAACCTCTATTTATGACCATTTTGTTTGACAATGTCATGATAATAAAGTAGGATTCGATTTGCAGCGCCGCAGCTTGAAAGTGGCTGCCTGTTTAACATGTAGCCATGACTAAATCATTGTCTCTTACTTGTTCTTTTGTCTAACAAACAGAAACAGAAAAATATGTAAATGGGAGCCAGAAAGTCATGAGTTCTGTCTCAAAACAAAAAGTATCACAGAGAGCAGGAGGGGACGAGATGCAAGTTTAAAGAGACCATCTCTTGTTTTGTTTTTTTCTTCTTTTTCTTCCTCTTGCTCACTAAAAGTTTTTGGCATATGTTTTCAGACAAATTAAACTTTTAATCATCATCATCAATAAATAGAGGCATTTATGTACATTTATAAATGATTTTAATGCTTCAGAGATGTAAGCTGCTCCCGCAAAGATAGACTGTAACTTCGGCAAACCTTTTTAACATTTTATCAGTAGTGGTAATAGCGACTGTACATACCTATTGTAGATATCATATTATTTCAGATATCTGTAGTTGAATTTCAGATATCTTAAATACAGTTGTAACTAGTGAAAATTATGGTCGTCCTACTAACAATTATATTTAAGATATCTACAATTCCTTGAATTTTAGATATCTAAAAACAAATTTCCGGTGTCTAAATGACCACTGTAGATATCTTAAATGACATCAGAAATTAATATGCTATCTGAAATGGTTTGTTAATCTGTTAAACATGTCAGAAATGCAATTGTAGATATCTATCTGTATCTAGTGAAAAAGGAATTGCTGATGTCTGTAATTAGATTAAAACATATGTAAAAATTCTCGAAAAAATGTCATTTCTGCATGTCAAAACACATTATAATATGTCAAAATTGTTTTACAGATATCTTAAATTAACATTTTATCATGTCAAATCAACATTTCAACATCAAAACCCTACTAATTAAATGTCAAAAGGGTTTGCCATACTACAGTGATAGAGGAGCAGAAAAAAGAGCCAGTGGACTTTGGTCTTTACTCTGCTGGGCCTGCTAATGCAAAAGCCTGACAGTCATTTTGTTCATCACAGGTCCTGTGTCCAAGATGTGAAGTTGGAACTGTCGGTTCTCCAAAGAGGAAGGCCAAGAAAGGGAAGGAATCACCTAAAAATAACAAAAAGAAATCACCAAGACTCAACACTCTCAGTGATGTGGAAAAAGCGCTTTCAGAGACCAAGGATTCTACCTCTGCAGTAAGTGTTGTAATTCTAATAGTTGCCTCGAGGATAAATATATAGTGGACTGTTGTAGTCGATGGGATTAATAAACTCTCACTATGAACAGATGTTCTGACTCCGGTCTGTGTTTTATTCACCAGATGGCAACTCTGGAGGAGCTGCGGCTGAGGGAGATGGAGACTTTCTCTAATCTCAGGGCAGCAAACGAGTCAAAGCTCCTTCCCACAGCGGACTGCATGGACCTGAGGGTGTGTGTCTGTCAGAAGGCGCCCATGGGTGCGATGCTACAGTGTGAACTCTGCAGGGACGCCTTCCACAGCGTGTGCGTCAGAGACCCGTCAGACTCCTGCGAAACACAGCCATGGCTCTGTCCTCAGTGCCAGCGATCAGAAAAGCCCCCGCTGAACAAAGTCCTCCCTCTGCTCGCGTCTCTGCGGCACATAGGGGTGCGCCTGCCGGAGGGCGACGCCCTGCACTATCTGGTTGAGAGGACAGTTAACTGGCAGCAGCGAGCACAGCAGATCTCACAGTCATGTAACCTGCCAGAACTGGAAGAGAGGCCAGGAACTCCTCCCACCTTAACGTGCTGGGCATCAGGCAGCCATGATGCTCAAAACAACACTCAGGTCACTCTTCATCTCCTTGTGTCACTGTTTGTAGCAGTTTACAGAAAAAAAGTGTTATTTACAAATGTTAAGTGTGGGATTTGATGTTCTTGATACAGGCTCCTTGTTTGACTCCAGAGTGGAATAGGACAAGCCATGCTCAGACCGTCTTCTACACCGAGCAGAGATGCATCCCACTGCAGGGTCAGTGTCCTCTTATTCTAAACTTCAGCAGCGACTTAGAGCCTGTTCAGACCTGGTGGTAACATGTGTCCCTGTTAATCCAATCACCGGATGTGTCTCAAGTAACCACCAGTAATCGGATCTCACTTCCCCGCTCTAATGTATATGCAAATAATGTCCATTACCGCCCGTTTGGCTGTTCAAGACCAAGATAGAGACTAGAGCGCAAGAAGTCATACTCTGAAAACCACACCTACTGGAGGAGAAAATGATCTGCGCCACAATATGCAACCAAGGGCTGAAACACTGACAAAATGACTGTAGATACATAAAAACATTAGATTTCAGCGTCCAATGTCTACCAGACAGGAAACCTTATATCTCAGTGTCCCTTCTCTTCACCTCGCTTTTCTTGGAGAAATTGTCCCACCGAAAGGCCAGAAGTGAAATATTTAAAACTGTTTGATTAAATCAACAGTTAAGATCATCATTTAACCGAACAAAAATCAAAATCAGTTAGTTTCAAACTTAGCAACATAATGTTGTGCGTCAGGATCCCATTCATCCTGCTCTTGCCTTAACATCTGTATTAGATGTACAGTTTTGCCTTCTTTTTCAGTTTGGCAGTTTATAACAAAGCAACACTTTGCACAAGGGAGTCCTTTGGAAACTAGTTCAGCAGTTTATAAAAACTTAGTTCTGGGTTCTTTACCCTAGTGGTAGTGTATCCCACCACACATCAGTTTTTGGACTTTTTTCTGTTGTTTGCTAGCAGACGGAAAGTGACAAGAGTCACCTTCATGCAATACAAAGTCAGTAGAGGTAGATTTTTGCCTCACATATGGGTGTGACTTAAATGTGGTCTGTCTCTTTACAACATTTTTTCCCTTTATCTTGTTCAACGTCATGCTAAAGTCTCCCCTTTTATGAATTACCTGCTCTGTCAGCAGCCCAGCAGAGACGCTCCATTGGTGCGATTAGATGTTATAACTCAACTACGAGCAGGACACACACTTTTACTTCTTTTGACTGTGTGGAAATCTGATGTTTTCACATCACGGATGACCAAGAAAGTCATGAATGACAGAGTCAGAGAAGGTTTAAGTGTGTCCCGGCGCACAACAGAGCGTCTCTCCTGCCTGCTCTTCACAGCAGCACAAGGAAAGAAACAACTTAATACATTGCATTTAATGCCAAATTTACAAGAAGGCACGAATGATTAAAAATTCACCATAGCTGTGTCGCCTCTCTGCTCTGTATGCAAATGAACAAATAGGAATGCATCACAATTGTACTTTCTCAGTGTTCAGACAGAAAGTGAAATCAATTTTTGTGCAGCTGAATCGATTGTGTCGTCTGCAAAGCGCATTTTTGTTTTTAACCGGCAGCTCAACAGTAGTAGCCATTAATACGCTGGGACACGACACGGGATACGCTGACACAATGTTTTTTCCACAAAGAAAGAAATAACTTCATGTATAACTTTTGCTGAATTTACAAGAAGGCCAGAAAAATTAAGAATTTGTCATAGACAGTGTTTCACAAAGTTATAAAGTTTCTCCTCAACAAAATAGCGTGATTTTTTTTAATGGAATCTGGGGATATTGCAGTTACTAGTGTGATTACAAAACATCCAGTGCAGGTCACAAACACATAATTTGCAGTACAGTGAGCCTTCCAGGATGTTAGCTGAGTAGGCAGTCCTTCACTGCAAAGAGAATGTGGTCTCATGTGGCTCAGATGACCTCTGAATGTGGTCTGAAAGATGGGATCTCAAATACGTCCAGAGACCATTCACACCTGTACTTAAAGCTGTCCATTTGTGATCGGATCACCCAGGATGCATGTTAATACCAGGTCTGAACAGGTTCTAAATAAAGTTTCCGTACATGAAACATGAGTCGTAGATATTTATTGTAGATTATTATTGTTTGTGATCTGGGTGCTTTTCTGCGTGACAGGCCTGAGTCGGGATCTGGAGGAGCTGATGGTGGAGGGGCTCCTGCTGCAGGTATCTCTGCCGGAGGTCCAGAGCCTCTACCACGTCCTATTGGACAGAGCCAACAGCCAGCACACAAACACATGCATGTCGCCACCACAGGACGAGTCCACAGACTGTGACAAACACATGCAGTTTAACTCTCAGGGAAACAATCTGCCACTGAACCAGGTACAAACTTTTACCACCAAACAAACCGATTAAAGCGCTCCTCAGAACTGCCTCTATCAGTTTTAATTGGTGCCGTTTCTATTTTCAGGATGGCATCAACGGTGTAACTATGACTGGCTCAGAAAAGAAAGCAAAGCGTCATCTGGAGAGGGACGGTTTGGACGCAGAGCGCAGGGGGAAGGACAAAAAGCACTCTCACAAAAGACAGAAGATGAATAAAAAGAACCTGCAGCGCAGGGCAGCCTCGACCTCGTCCTCTCCGCGCTCTGATTTCTCTCAGTCTGATGACTCTGATGAGGAAATGGCCGTGTGTCCGGCAGAGAGGTGTCAGCTGCCAGAAGGAGATGAGGTGAGAGAAAAAAAAACCCTCTGAAATACAGTCTCTGTCAGTTTACCTTTCACTTTAGGGAGCCATTATGTAAAAATAGAATATATATAAGTATCCAGTAACAAAATTAATTGAGTTTAGCAGCTGAGAAAGACTTCTTAATTAAATTTAGGACTCAAATATAAAAGGAAAATGAGTTGGCACTACAAATCACCACCTGCTCCATCCCCATGGTTTAAGATACAAGGAATGCAGATAAAAAAGATGACTGGGTAGATATGATGAAGATTATATGATTTTTGAGCAGTGTGAGTTCATTAAATCAAAGTGGATATCTTCCAGAATTTCAGTCTTTTCGGTATAAAATTCCCTCTTTCTGTTTCTCTGGATTGTGTCTCCTTGCTGAGCTGCAGCGGAGGGATCCGAACAAACAACGTAAGTAAATAATAATAATAAACTTTATGTCTGTAGCGCCTTTCAAAACCAAAGTGCTTCACAAAATAGAATACCATACAAAATAATATACTGAAACAGAGAGAAATAAAACCACACATTTTAAAAGAAAATCATACACAAAATGCATCACGACAGATTTCAAGAAGTGTTCAAACAAATAGAGGGAATTTCATACAAAGACTACCACTATTAAGACTTTTAACTTTGGAAGAAAACCACTTAACTTATAACTTGGACTGGTGAAGCCTCATATTAGTTTTAGATCAACTTTTGAACAATGTTTCAGTATGTACAGGACAGTTAAATTATTGATTAAAACCTCTCTCTACTATATGCATGTCTACATATGCATGTGAGTTCATGGTTCATATTTTTAAAAGTCGTATCTTTTAAGAACAGGAAAATAAAGAAAATAAACTTAGTGCTAAATCCAAATAATTAGACTGGATTAGATTAGACGTCCTTCATTCTCCACAAAGGGAAATTCATTCCACTCAGGTCATCACCACAGTAACGGAAAAGACAATGAATAGAAAGAACTTGAGTACACAGATTTTATTATTAATTTTTATTAACAACGGATCACGTGACTACTTGTATATGAAAGGTGTTGCTTATACTGAAGAACCCACAGCCGACTTCATTGTTTTGGTTCACTCTCAGCTGTTTTCAGCGGAGAAAAAAAAGCTCTTAAAATTCACTGTAGGCTACCTGCTCAGCTCCAATCATCACGCAGTCAGCAGCAGTTATTTCTGGCTTGCATTCCTCAGTTGGACAGAAACACGTCTCCAGTTAAATGATGAAGTTAATCCGCAAGTGCTGGATGTATTAATGTGCAACTATTTGCTCGTAAGTTTGCCGTTCAACTGAAAAAGTGTTGACATGTCAAGTGTTTTGTGTGCAGTTTGTCTCTGCTTCCCCCAAGTGGCCAGAAAATGAGTTTTTGCAAGTTCAGTGTTAAAGGGCGACGCTCTCTGTTTTTCCATGTTGTCGTCATGCTGAAACCTGCATCAGATCTTGGGCACACTTGTTTAAATTGTTCATCGTTTGACGTTACAAGGAAACCACAGAATTATATATAAAAAATCATGGACCTGCCCTTTAAATCCACGACTGAATCTGTGTTTTTCCTGCAGGTGGATTGGGTCCAGTGTGACGGCAGCTGTAACCAGTGGTTCCACCAGGTCTGCGTCGGCGTCACGGCCGAGATGGCGGAGAAGGAGGACTACATTTGTGTCAGGTGTACACTGAACGAAGGACGCATGAGAAAATGAAGAGATTTTTTTTCCCGAAGGAGTCGTCAGTCCGTTTGTTGGAGCCACCCGTCTGGATGTGTCACTGATCCTGTACCCCAACCCCGCAAAACCCTCCCACCCCCAACCCCCACCCCCCCGTCCCGTCCCGTCCCGTCTGTCCGACCCTTTTGTAACAACGGTGCTATCTCCTCTTTGACTTGTTGTCCAGAACTATAATGTTTAGTTATTTTTTTGTATTTTTACATATATATATTATATATATTTCTTTCTTCTTATGAATTGTTTGTGGTTGTCTAAATGAAAAAAAACAAAACAAAACAAACAAAAAAAAAAACACAGGACGTGAAGTGTGCTGCATGGGATTCCATTACATCGGCGCAAAAGGAGTCTTACAACATGATGCACCCGTACAGAGGGTTAATCGAGGGTTAATATTATCTTCTTCTCTGGAACCTCCTTGCATGTTAAACCAGAGCTAAGGGGACAGAAGTCGAGGTTTTCATCCACTATCCCCTACCCCAAAAAAATGACTATTACGATTTGTTTCTTTGAAATCCAGTGTTTAGTACATGCATCTTAATATAATTATTCCCTTTTTTTTGTAGAATAGGTTTATTTATCTGAGCAATAATTTTTGTCTGAATTGACTTAAATGGCTTGATCTCCGCTGAGTTGTGTTGGTGCTTTAGCGATGATGGTGTGGTGTACAGAAAGCTACGCAGATGGGCGGGTCACAGCTGTGCGAGTGGCGACGACACGTGTCACCACGGCGTGTAACCCGGCAGAGGATACTGTTGGGAAGGACCTGGGG
>JAJHUR010006963.1:0-14865 GCA_027495735.1 Lutjanus campechanus | reverse complement strand
ATTGAAGCCTCTTGAAAAACCTGCTGCATTGCTCTCAAACATGAACGGGTTCCATGAAATCTTTATGACAGGCAGGAATTTTAACACGCCCATTAAAATCTGGTCTCACCATGGGTTTTTTGAGCTCGTTGGGTTTAATACAGCGAACGAAGAACGGCTGACACACGCTGAGCGTCCTCATCAGCATCTCCAGGGAACGTTTGAACTGACTGCTCAGAGTGGGAGAGCGCTTCCTCGTCTCCACGCCCTGTAAACACACACAAGGTACAAACACACAAAACTATGTTACACCAATGAGGATGAACAACAAGATATCAGATACAATAAATCTGTAACTATTCCAATAAACACACAATGGTTTCCTGCACATGAGCACGTAGTCCAGAATTTCTTGGACTTTCATTTATTTGAAACTGCAAAGGATAATTAGGATGCTTTCGTTGCCTTCATCACGCTAAAAAAATGTTTTTGAGACGTCTGATTGTTAACTTTCCTTACTTTTATTATTCTCTAAAACTCATTTTACAATACGCTTTAAAACAAATACTTAAGACACGCTGACTTGACACTGCTTTCTCATAAAGTGATTTGAACTATTAATTATTTTATCCCATCATTTTTCTTTAATTAAAACGCAAGATACATTATTTTTTGCAAGTAGAAGTAACACAAAACCTGCCCAAAAAGATGTGAAATGTGAGCTCCTAACCCTTTTATATTCCAAAGGATTTATCTAACCTGTCCAAGGGGTTCTACTAAGAACTCTTTTATATACCAAGGGTTTTATCTAGAACCCATCCAGGGGGTTCTACCAAGAGCCCTTTTATATTTATATGTTGAAAAGAAACCGTGACAAAAAAGTTCTTCAGTGATTTCAACAATCCTTTAAGAACTCTTTCTTTAAAGAGAACAGGGTTCTTTTGATGAAAAGGATTCTTAACAATATAAAGGAAAAGTGTTTATGAATATTTTATACATTGCTGACTTTTGCCATGGTACAATTTTAACTTTTCCCTATTTTCTTAATCTTGTTTGACTTTGGGGTGTTTTGAGGTTTTATCTCCTCTTTGTTCTCTTTTGTAAAGGTGCTATGAAAATTAAGTTTATTATGACTATAATCAGGATTTCATTTTTGCCACATTTTGTTAATAGTACGTTGCATGTTGTGGGGAAACACCAAAGACATGTTCACACAGTGGTACACACACATTATTACTACTGTACACAACAGAAACACAAAATAGGAACAAAACCTCTGACAGCTGCCTTCACTGTAACACATGACAGGACGTCCTGATTTAAAATGTGAATATCAGAGAGTTTGCTGATGAATTTTTCATTAAAGGGACAGTTCAGCTTATTTAAAGTGGGATTTTATGAGGTACTTATCAATAGTCACTGTACAGTAGACGGCAGTTTGGAGAAGCTTTGAGGAAGCTAATCAATGTACCGCAAAAAAAAAAGAAGAAAAAAAAAGGTCCATCTAAAGCAATCAATATCAGTTTAAGTGTACACTATATTTTGAATATTTTCACCACTTTACCTTTGTGTCAGACAGCCTTTTCTGACAGGAAACCATTGCTGCACAAGCCAAATATCACTCTCTCCAAACCAACCAAACTCCATTGGAAAAATCAGTAATTTCCCCTCACAGAACACAGGTGTTGCTGGACTATCACTGAATCAATCTGTTAGCTTTTTTCTTATTTATGCGACTTCAGTGTGTTAAAATGTTAGTTCAGGCTCACTAGAGTTAGAAAACAATACAGACAAACTAATAGATTGAGGCCACCAGCTCCTGTGCTCTGTGAGGTTAAATTACTGATTTCACCAATGGAGTTTGGCTGAAAGAGACATTTGGCTGATATAACAGTGGTTTTCCAACAGAAAAGGCTGTCTGACAGCAAGGGAAAGTGGTGAAAATATTATAAATTTAGCGTACACCTACCCTGATATAGATTATTATAGATTATTCGTGTCTAAGCAATGTGCTGCTGTGTACAGGGCCAGCCACAAAGCATATTATAGCTTAGCATTCTTGCTACATCTCCGAACTCGCAGTGTGTTGACTGCCATCTACTGTAGGTAATTCACTGACTATAGATAAGTACCTCATACAATCACTCATCAAATAATCCAAACAGTCCCTTTAACTTCATGCTAGATCTTATTAAATAAAACATGCTTCCATCTGGCTTCTGCTACAACAAACTGCACACCTGTAGGACAAAAAAAAAAATAGCTTGAGGGAGGGAGGATGCGGCTATCTGCAGGTGGATATTTGTTATTCAGTTTAGGAGAACACACACAGGGTTTCTGAGTGACCACATGTTGCTGAAGGCCGTTGATTACCTTGGGAGTGGGGGTGCTGGGCTGCTGATAGCCACACAGAAACTGACGTGAGAGGAAAAGACAGAGGACACAGAGAAGAGACAGCAGAGTGAGAGGAGGGGTGTGCCGTAAGTAAAAGCCGACACCGTGAGGAGAAACGCTAAAGGGAGGCAAAAGTCACCAGTGACATCATCACTTGAAGACAGCAACACCTTAAAAAAACAGTCATGACAAAAGTCCAAAAAGGAGGTCGAAAATATTAGTCCATCATTATCACGAGTATTCATGCATGCAGAAATCTGGTGGTCTCACCATCGCCACGTCAGCCTGGAAGATCTGCTTGATGAACTTGTTCTTGGACGAGTGGACGAGCTGGATGATGTCGGTGTGGAGGCTGTCTCGGTTTTTCTCCAGGAAGCCTGGAAGAGAGACAGAGAGGGGAAAAAAAAAAACTTTCTCTTCTCACTTTTGATCAAAGATTAAAAAACACATGGTTGACTTTTAGTTCTGGTCCAGTTTTTTTTAAACAAATATACCATGAGATTTTATCATGAAGAAATTCTGGACTGGCTATAGCAAGCAGCTGGATAGTTCTAATCTTTTGAAGTGGTTGTATGAGGTATTTCTCCACAGTCAGTGTACTATCTACAGTAGATGGCAGCCGACACACCCCCAATTTGGAGAAGCAGCAGGAGTACCAGTGTCAGAAGCTGAGCAATGTACCTGTATGTCTCATGCAACAGAAACGCTTTCAATTTTTTTTTATCAGTGCAGCTGTCTGCACCAGCTCCATGTGTCTCGCATCTCAGCTGCGTGTAACGACTATGAGCGTGTTATTTATACTAGGATTGTCCGTGAATGTTCTCATTCGTCTAGGTCATTGTAATCCCAGGAAAGATTAAATCGAAAACAACTGGACTTGTTCAAAAGTCTTTTCTGGAGACGTTTCGCCTCTCATCCAAGAAGCTTCATCAGTTCATGCCTGTAAGACTAGCTCAGACTAGTCTGACAGGCATGAACTGATCGAGCTTCTTGGATGTGCTTCTCACATCTCATCTGACCTTTATTTTACCACAATCGTCTCTCGAAAGTCTGAGCCAGAACTGCAGCACAATACCGTCACAAACAAGAGAGAAGAAGGAGCGATAAAGACGTGACAACATGAGGCTGATGAAACAAAACGCACCTCTGGTCTCGTAATGCACCACACCAGCAAAATGTTGGATACCAAACTGGGTCTCGTAGCTGTTTTTAGGGCGGATGTAGTTGGAGTTGAGCTTGTGCTGTGAGTTTAGCTTATACAGCATCGTAGCATCAGTTCCCTGACAAAAAACACAGAAACAGGTGTCAAATGTAAAGAAATGCTAAAATAAATCTGTTATGAAGAATTCTACAGACAAATATTTGGATTTTCAAGGCTAAAATACTTCAAATGATCTGGTAGAAGGCACAAAATGAACCCAGAATATCAGCAAATCAATTATATCACTGAAGCTGAAGACTGTTAAGGCCATTTTGTCATCATAAACATGTTCTTCAGATGGTTAATCACACTCTGTTCTATTTGTACCTTGGGGAACTTGCTCTCTTCATCGATGAGGGAGATGATGTTCATGGGTTTGTTGGCGATCATGTCCAGGGCGTCCTGGTTGTCTGTGAACTCGATGTGCTGCCAGCTGATGTCCTCCAGGTTGTACTCCTCCTGCTCCAGTTTGAAGACGTGCCGAACAAAGAACTGCTGCAGGTTCTCGTTGGCAAAGTTGATGCAGAGCTGCTCGAAACTACGGAGAGAAGAAAAAAAAATCAAAAAGAAGGAAGTAACAACACTATTTCAGGACGGAAACCATGGTTTAAAGATTTCTCTGTGTTATATAAATGGACCAATGATGAAAACGACCAAGAATAAATCACCTGTTGACGATAAAGTTCTCGAAACCAAAGATGTCCAGCAGCCCGATCGACCTGCGCATGATGTTACGTTCGTTGGATGGCGGTCTGTATATGGCAGCATTGATCTTATCCACAATCCAGACAAACAGCCGCCCGTAGATCCCCTGGAGGAGGAAAGTCATGGTCAAATTGTAATAACTACTTATTTCAAAAAGTAAAAAAAAAACATTTTAACCTACAAGATGTGTGCCTTTCTAGCTCAGCGGCATTCAATCACCTCTTTCCACCCTCAGTACAAGATACAGCATTTAAAGTCATAGGAGGGGCTCAGAATATTTCACTGACCCAAATTTGGCTCTTTGGAACAGTTGTGAAGAAAATTTAATATACCCAGTTGCCATTTTTTCAGATCTTTACAGATTACGTATCACAACAAACACACCAACTTGTCCCTGCTTCCAGGTTTCGGTCTTTGTGGATAAACATCAGTACCTTGACGAAAGCGTCTCTGACGTCCAGGCCTTGTTCCACACTGAGAGGCGTGACGACACTTTCACCTCGTGTGATCAGAGTCCGTTTGGTCAAACACACCATCACGTCCTTCGGCTCCACCTACACAACAAGCGACATCAGAAAAATAAAGAAACAAGAACAACAGTGATGGACCAAAAAAAAAAAAAAGAAAGAAATGGCTCAAATATAAAGCAGCTTTATAATGTGCTGAACTCTTTATCAGTACGCGTTACATCATATAATGCAGAGATTTCACTGGTTTTTAAGCCGAGGATTACTTTTTCTGATATTCACCAGACTGAAGTGTCGACTGGCATGCGCACACACTCAGACACACACACACACACACACACACACCTCCATGAGCGAAGCGGCAGTGACGAGGTCAGGAGATCTCACAACCACACAGGCGTCAAGGTTGTCGTACGTCCGAGCTGAGGAGAACAAAAAAGATTTTTTTTTCCCCTCATAGCTAAAGTTAATAAAGTATTTATCAGGCAGTTTTACAGACTCAAAGAAACTCCCCTCAATACTACCCAATCCATCATTAATTATGCCCTCTAAAATGGCAATAAGTCCTCACCTTGGAATTATAAGTTTCTGACATTTTTGTCAAAACTGAGTTATTCACATATTCTTATTCTGTGACCTTTTATTAAAGTTATGTGAGGTGTTTGTTTTTAAAAAAAAAAAAAGTTATATGCATTTTTTTATTTAGAAAACAAAAAGGTTTTATCTGCAAAGTCAAGCTCTATAAGCTAGCTTGATAAGGTTATAACTGTGTGAACCAATCCGCAATTAGAGGACACAGGAGGACCAATCAGGTTCTGCTTCTTTGTCATGTTGCTGCGCTGCTCAGTGACATGAGAAAATGTCTCACAACACAAAGGTCATAAGAAACCTCAAGATTAAGGATTTTATTTTAGATCTTGCTGAGAAGTTTGCCAGCTAATGCTAGTTTCCTTATGTTTTTCCGAAGCTGCTAATGCTAACATGAAGAGACAAGTACTGAGTAAAAGGATGGGTTCAGGTTTTTGTCTGTGACTGGAATAAAGGTTATAGCCTTCAAATAACCCTGAACCTGTTCTTTAGTGTTTGTCTCTTAATGTGACGTTAGCATTAGCTGCCAGCAGGGTGAGAAACTCAGGGCCAGCCACCAGCCGAAGGCTGGTAAAATATTAAAGTGTGTGGTAGATTTCAGACACAAAATAAATATTTATTACTGAGTAGCTGGTTAATTTGAACATATATCTCTCAGTTGTTGGTAGATGTTCACATTTATTACGTTAATTTTTCACCCTGGATGACAGACTGACATGATGAAGCTAGCGTTAGCTGGCTAGCCTGGCAGCTAACAATGTGAAAGTAAACTCCTCAGCAACATCTAAAAGGATTTAAAAGACCAAACTTGCATTTGTACTGCATTTGTACTGCTGTGCTTCACAATAAAAAAAAACTTTGTGAAACATATTGATAAGATTTTGATATGGTACATTTAGGGTGTCTTCTCATTTTCATGTATGAAAGAAACTTAACATTTGCTATTTGGAAAAAAAGACTTAAAACTCCTCAGAATGCAGAAAGAACCTAATAAGGGGACAAAGTGTTTGTGCGGTTCATCGTACCCTCGAAGCGCAGATTGCCCATGTGCAGGATGGCAGCCAGCAGCTTGGAGATCTCCCAGTTCTCTGTCTCGGTGAACATGAGCACCTTCATGGCCGACAGGATGCTGGAGTAATCACTCAGGTCATTGCGACCGTCACACGCCGTACAGTTACCCTGGAAGGTAAAAGACACACATAGAACTCCATGTTCTATTTAACAGCTGGTGGAGCGGCTCTACAGCAGGAACAGCATGTCTCTGTCTGTCTGTGTCCTTTTAAAAAAGCACAGGGAAGACACTGTGTCCTGCTCTCTATGAGAGGTGAGAGACTTAATCTGATGAACATTTGCCAACTACTTCTTCATCCCTGAAGCATTTTGTTGTACTGTATAAAACCAAAAAATACAGCTTGAAAACACTTAAGATTTATAGATTTGCAAACAATATTATCTGTCTGATATTGGCCTCACATCACAGCGATATTCATCTATATCAGTACAGTCTCTCACACAAGACAGACTCACCATGGTGAGGTAGGAGTAGTCTGTGGCGAGGCCCAGGCCCAGCTTGGCCTTCATGTCTGGGGCCATCCCCTTCAACATACAGTAAAACACGTGGTAGTTCCTCTCATCCGGAGCCTGGAGGAAATAAGAAATAATGTTTATTTTTTAACTTTTCATGTAGATGGGTCTCATTAGTAAGATGTAGCCTTTAAGAGTCACAGAAACAGCAACAGCACCTCATAAAAAAAATCCAATTCCAAAAAAATTTGGGACATTGTGTAAAACTACACAATACAGTACAATGACAAGATATTTCATATTCAAACTGATTAATTTCATTGTTTTTTTTTTATAAATATACACTCATTCTAAATCTGATGCCTGCAACATGTTCCAAAAAAGTTTGGACAGGAGCATGTTTACCGCTGTGAAACATCACTTTTTCTTTTAACAACACTCAGTCAGCATTTGGGAACTGAGGACATTAATTGTTGAAGTTTTGAAAGTGAAATTCTTTCACATTCTTGCTTGATATACGACTTCAGGTGCTCAACAGTCTGTGGACTCTGTTGTATTTTGTGCTTCATAATGCACCACATATGTTCAATAGGAGACAGGTCTGGACTGCAGGCAGGTCAGTCTAGTACCAGAACTCTTTTACTATGAAGCCATACTGCTGTAACAAATGCATGTCTGGATGGCAGCGTATGTTGCTCCAAAACCAGTACTTTTCAGCATTAATGGAGCCTTCACAGATGTAACAGTTACCCATGGTGCCATGGGCACTAACACACCCCCATACCATCACAGATGCTGGCTTTTGAAGTTAGCTGGATGGTCTTTTTCCTCTTTAGCCCAGAGGACATAACATGCATGATTTCCAAAAACAATTTGAAATGTGGACTCATCAGACCAAAACAAACTTTGCATCAGTCCATTTCAGATGAGCTCAGGCCTCAGAGAAGTCTGCAGCGTTCCTGGATGTTGTTGATTTATGTTATTCTCTTTGCATGGTCGAGTCTTAACTTGCATTTACAGGGGCTTTCCAAAGTGTTCCTGAGCCCAGGTAGTATCCTTTATACAATTATGTAGGTTTTTAATGCAGCGCTGCCTGAGGGGTCAAAGTTCACAGGCATTCGATGATGGTTTTCAATCTTGAGATTTCTCTGGATTTTCTGATTATTTTACTAACATGTTTTACAGTGTCCCACTATATATTGTACTGGTCTGTGATACTGACACTGGTCTGATTAAATGATGAATGAAACTACTCCCTAATATTCAAACTGTAAATTCAAAGCCATCTTCTTTTATTACAAAGTATTGTTTAGTACAAAAAGATCAGAGCTCATCATTTGTCTTCATAGTTTACAGTTGCATCAATTTAACCAAACTGAACTATGAAGGTCTGAAGTTACTAAAGTTTTCTTTACCGACACTGAGGATGTGTTTCACCTGGACTGAATATAAACTATGATCTCACCTGTCGACACACACGAGACTTCTCCAGCAGGTACTGCTCTATCTTGGCCCCTTCAATGGCCCCTCGCTTGTTGAAGTGGATGTCGATGTACTTCCCAAAGCGGCTGGAGTTGTCATTACGAATCGTCTTGGCATTACCAAATGCTGGATGAATTGACAGATCGCACAGTGAGATGATGGGGGGGAGCACAGAGACACAGACAGAGATACACTGATGTAGCTTGACGCTATGTTGCTATGGTGATCTGATGTTTGACAGCATACAACTAGAGGACTAATAGAGCAAAAACGGATTATATTTGACATGTGAGGTAGGACTGCACAATCAATCGCAATATTATCAAAATCTCAATAAGAGTGCCATATTTAAATTGCAGAATAATATTGAAAAAAGAAAAAAATGTGTGAAAGAACAGTGTTATAATGAAGTATTGTTGTGGTGCAGAGAGGCCCTGGCCTAAAAATCTTGTTCTCCAGATGAAAGAAAACATGTTTGTTTGGTACGGATCCTAACAAATGTCACATCATCACAATTTTTAATGTACATTTATGGATTTTTTTCTCTCTAATTGTATCGCAGATCGCCATTTCAGTTAAAATAATCGCAATGTGACTTTTTTTTTTTTACCACATCGTGCAGCCCAAATGTGAGGTTCAAAGTTCAATCTTTACCTTGGAAAAATGGAAACAAAATGAACATCTACAAACCCCATGCACAGTGGGCTCACCTCCATGTTATCACAAGCTCAAGAACTGCTACTAAATGAAACTTATGGAGAGATCGTTCTCTTAATGGCTGCTTCAAAGATAAAGAATTAACTCTGAACCTCAGGACAAGAGGTCCTTAACATACTTAGGAAAATCAACATTTGAATATCTGTAATTCCACTGAAGATCATTTGATACAATTGAAAGCTCCAGAACAGCTGGATTTAACGCATTTTTCCAGATGTGCATGTAAATTTGAGCTGATATTTTGTGGAGAGAGGTCTGACCTTCAAGGATGGGCGTGGCCTCCAGGACTTGCTGCTCGATCCAGGAGTGTTGACCACTGATGGCTGCGAGGAACTGCAGAATCAGCTTTGTGCTCTCTGTCTTCCCAGCTCCAGACTCGCCGCTGTAACACGTAGACGACCGTTACACACATTCTCTCCTTTTCTGTCTGAGTTCTGTGCAAGCAGCATTTCCCTGTTGTAGCTTATAGCTGTGTGAGTCTTGTTGTGTTTTTCTGTGTGCTCTCCTGTGTCCAGGTTCTGCCCTCTGCAGCTGCAGTGACTGATTGGTCACAGCTGTCTGCATTCATTAATCAGGACCTGCAGCTTAATTACATAGGCATGGAGAACAGTCCAGACCAGTCAGCAGTTCAATATGCCTGTTACCAGTGTGATGCTAGTGTGTGACAGGTCAGCAAACTTAAAGAGTTTTCACACCTTTGGTTTGTTTCATTTTAGTCCAGACCAAATGAAAAAAAATGGAGACATTGGTGCATTTTAGCTCTAGTCTGGTTCATGATCAAACTGGGATTCATGCAGGAATATTTTCATGCACTAACATGCTATGTCAGAGTCAACAAATGATCATAACTTCAGATACCTGTGTAAATGATCCACCTTACATGAGACTTCTAAATTAGCACAATTAACGCAGCTATAAGACCATATAAGGCTAGACTTCCTGCCCCATATGTCAGGAAGTGTTCATTCATGAAAATGGCATCACCATATTATGTACTGAGGTAATCCAAAAGTAAAGCAAAGTAATCAAGTTACATTACTTTAATGTTGTGATACTCGGATTGTTACTCACTACATTTTTAACAGGTAATCAGTAACAGTATTGGTATAAAGTAACCGTGTTCATGCATGTTGTGTGTGCTTCACTTTGATCTTAACTGCATGTTCACAGACACACACACCTGATGATGCAGCACTGGTCCTTGTTGTTCCGCTGCATGTTGAAGTAACAGTTGTCTGCTATGGCGAATATGTGCGGCGGCATCTCGCCGATCTTCTTATTGGTGTAGAGGCGGATCTGGTCGGGAGTGTAGATGGGCAGCAGCTGGTAGGGATTGACCGCTACCAGGATGGAGCCTGTGTATGTCTGCAGGAAGTCAGAAACAGAAGGGCGGATGTTTCAAACACTGAAAATATTATGATCATTTACTATCAAGCAGAATATGTGAATTTATTTTCCAAATCATACAAGATAGTTGCGGATAAGATTTGTCTTCTGTTTAATTCATTGGCATTTCTACTGCTACAAATACAGCTTATTTTACTCTAATATCACTGTTGCTCTAATTTGACTGATTGGAAACTTCACTTTATTTATAATTTGAAATCAAGGAGTCATTTGCATTAATCAAATGAAACTATAATTCTTGCAGCAAATTCAAGCTTTCTAAAAATCATTATCGTGATGTTTTATCATGGATCTAGTAATCCAAATTTCAAAGTGCTTTAAAAAGCTACTAAAGAAGCTGGAGCAAAAATTACTGACATAATAGTGCATAAGCCAAAGTTAAAATCATCCATTAAAGGTGAGATGAAATGAAAAGCGCCTTTTTATGCCTTTCAGATCACATTTATGGTCATATTGTGCACTTATTTATCAATGTATGCCAAAAAATATTTGACAAAAATCTAATCAAATCTTGTTTTCTTCTGATAAATGCTGACATAGGCTTGAACCAGCCAATTAAATCAAATCATATGATAACATCTTCAACTTCAATAGCACAGAGCTAAGATTCATTAGCTAGCAACAGCGTGGACACTTTTGGTTATAACACGCCCACATACAACATATGGAAACCAAGAGAATCCATGAATGAAACCGCAATTTAACCCACATTAAAATCAAGATCATGACTGAAAATACCTCGTTATTTTGTGATATCAATCTTTGTTTCTTGTGACCATGGACCATGGTTTGTTTTGTATAAAATCCATAATTAAATCAAGTAATTTTTAAATATGATTTTCTCTTCTCCTTTAGTTCTTTCATGCTGCTGTTATGTGCGCCCCTCCACTTCTCCATCGCCACACAGCTTTCGAAAATTCCTCAGCTTCATCAGCCTCCCAGTCTCTGCAGAGTCCTAAACCACCGCCACCAGTGTCTGGAGTCCATTGGGACCATGGCAGGAGCACTTTGACTACAAATCCCCATATAGAATCCAAGCGCCATTATATCTTTTACGTCATCTTTGTCTTGTTGCATCTTGTTACGTCGTTTTCGTCTTGATATGTCTTTTAGTTGTTTTTGTCTTGCTACATCTTTTTATGTTGTTTCTGTCTTGCAATAAAACTAAAGTAACAAGTGTGTTTTGAAAATGTAAGGAGTAGAAAGTAAAAATATTTGTGTTAAAATGTAGAGAGTAAAAGGTGTCAGAAAAAGAAATACTCAAGTAAACTACAGATGCCTGAAAAATCTACTAAAGTACAGTAATAAAGTACTTAAAGTACTTAGTTAATTGTCACCTCTGGTTATGACATTATAAAAAAATTGTTGAAGTTTGAGTTTGTTTAATCTGTACCAAAATCTGAGAGTAAAAATAACAACGTAGTTACTTCTGCTCACATCACCGCAAGAAAACAAATAAGTGTATTTCTCAGAATCTCAAACTAATCCTTTAAAGTTTAACAGCCAGATTAAATCAATAACAAAACAGTAGCTTAAGAACACAGGCACCAGAGGATTCAGTGCGTCCTGGTCTGACCTAAAGAAACTAGTCGGTGTTTTCATTTCCACCTGGTCACTTCAGGTCATTCATAATTCTGCTGCTAGAGTCCTGAAACCTCAGGTTTCAGCACCAGCCTCCAGTGTGTCATGAAAAAGTTTAAATTACTGTTGCTCTGTTTGTGCATGTATGTATATTTCGGGGCTGTGCCTCTAAAGTGTAATTTCCCCCAGGGGATTAATAAAGTACGCTCTCTTCAGCCGTAGCCAATGAGAGCAGACACAGCACACAGGCTAAGTGGAGCCAAGAGGAAGAGCAGCAGGACAGCAGCCAAAAAAGCCCAAATTTAGAACTACTACAACTAATTATAGTAATACTAACTAATTATAAAGCTGCAGCAGTGGCTATAAAGTTATAAATTAGTTCAAAGAGCTCCACTTCCAGTAACACTGATGCAGCTCTGAGTGTAGAGACAGACAGGTCTGACTATGTGAGACAACATGCCGCATACTGATGCTGTGGTATTAATAATCTGTCACTTCTAAGCGTGTGTTTTCACGACAACACATGTTTTGGGGAGCAGACAGACTTGTGAGGGATGCTAAAATATCACTTTCTTAACAAGAGAAGAGGACTGAGTATCATCTCTTTAGAAAAAAATGTTTTTTTATTTTGCTTTGTATCAGATTAATTAACTAATTAATAATTAATTAAGGGGCTCCTTCTTCACTTAAGACACTTTATTTTGCGTTATGAATTGTTCATTTCCATGTCATATACAGTAGCTTTGACTATGCGAACACAGCAGTAGCGTGCGCCCCGTCTCTGATCAGTCATGTAGTATACAGAGCAAAATGACATCAAGACTCACGGTTAATCTGTCCACCTTGTCCTTAAGATGTAGGTGCACGGCTGAGCTCTGACCTGAGGAATTGGCTCTTCAGTGTTGTGTGATTTGTTTGTGCAGTGGCTGTTTTCTTTCCCCAGTGTACAGGTCTGTGCACTCTTCTCTACTTTGGACTATATTATATTATTTTATTATTACACTGTTTGTGTATTTTTGTGGTTTTAATTAAAGTCCAGTTTGGGTAACCACTAGTTTTAAGTGCTTCCCTGGTGTGTCTTTGATTATTCTCTTTCTCTTCTGTCCTTCAAATAAATTGTAGTCACATCAACAACATTTATTGTAATGGGATTATTGCAAATTAATTGAAGTTTGTTAAATTGAAACTTCGTGTCTAATTTCCAGGACTGAAATTATTCTCAGCCTTCGTCTACTAAGCATTTGAATGGACCATCATGGTGTGTGGAGTTCCTCAAGGCTCAATCTTTGGACCACTTTTCTTTAACATATATGTGGTTCCACTGGACCAAATTATGCACAACAATAACAATTAACTGAAATATGTGTTGAAACTGTGGGTATGTTCTGAGCCTGTCGAGGCTTCTGTCATCTTCAATGTGCACCCCAAAATCCAAGAAGGCCTCTTACATCCTAATGATTGAACTTGACGTTGTTGTCCTCTACATCAATGTGCTCTGTGAAAACATCAGCCTGCTTTTTATTTTGACCCGGGAGTCATCCACGTATCTAAACCGGTGGCTGGGAGCTGTTCCTGGAGGAGCCTAAGACAAAAATACATCTCTGACCGTCTCTGACTATATTCTACGTCCTGTCTGCATCTCAGATCATCACAAGTAGTGTTAAATGGTCGATATTAATCATGAAAAAGCTGAATTTTTAACTTAGCAGAGCTGCAACGAACCTCCATAAAAATCTAAGACTTGACTTTAACTACTTTTAAATGTGGATTTTGTGTTTATTTGTGTTTTCCACTACTTTAAGCAACTGACTTTTAACTTTTTAAATTTATTTTAAACCTTTTTTTTAAATGTGCATTTTGATGTTGTTTGATTTTTCATGTAAAGCTGTTTGAAGCACCTTTGTGCCTTAGTCATGATCTTGAGATAACAGGACAAAATAAATAAAATTACATCCATGGCTGCTCTCACCACCCACAGTTACAGCAGTGACACGTTAAACATTATAAATATCAAGAAAAGAAATAGAGAAAAAATATGTTAGGGAGGATGTAGATGTGCGTGCTTGTTGTTCAGTTTTATACTCACCCTCCCACCACAATTTGTCTACATGGAGAGGGAGAAGAAAACAACCAAAAACTATTATAAAACTAACTTGGGCACACTCTCAAAGGAATACACATCAGTACCAGTTTTTGCCAGCTTACCCTTTTGGTCACATGAGCTGTTAAGCACCAAACTACTCGACGATATCCACTGTAAACCTATTTAGGCCTGCTTGTTCTCTGAATAAAGCTCGTACACAGGTGTGAGCAGGAGCAGCGTGCCACAGATCAGGACAGTTTGGGTGAGAAGAAGTCCTTTATGTGCACGGAAAGTTCTCGTCCTAAACCCTGTTACCAAAGTAACCTGGTTTGGGGTTAATGTGTGTGTAAAAACATCTAAAAGCAAGTAAGCTGTTAGTAACTGCTATCACTTTTACATTCATAATCTACACAAGCATACTGCATTCACCAAAGAGAAAAAACTGAGGCTTTATCCCATATTAAATTACCCACAAATCCCCCCACAAATCTCACAGTTAATTATGTGATAATTAGCAAGCACCATTTTCATGCAGTCGGTGGTAATTACAAATCCACCTACTTGCATGAAAACAATACTTGTCAATTATGACATACTTTACGTGAAATTTGGGGGTAATTTGTAACTAATTTCTAAGAAATTTCAAATACGTTTCTTGGTACATAATTTTACATCCATTCTCATATTTGTATTCATGTTTTTTTCCATATATTCCAGTTTATACCTTGCTGTTCATA